>CAUYLG010052194.1:0-41360 GCA_963573385.1 Cacajao melanocephalus | reverse complement strand
TCCCTATCACCTATATCTGGCATTTCTCCCCATGCTATCAAAAGCATTCTTAAATTTATTGCAGATGAACGGGAAAAATGCTGAACGTCATGCTTTGTTGTTGTTATTGTCAATTGTATTACAGCATGAAAGCATTTTTTTTTTTACAATGCAAACTACTGATTTGTTTCACTTTCCACGTCAAACAAATTAGATTCCATGGTGTGGTCACTGTCAGTCATAGGCCTGAATAAATCCTACCCCACTTCATGCTTTCTTATCCTCCTTGCCCTGTTTTATTTTTCTGTATAGTCTTGAACACCATCTGACAGATGACAAGAACCACCCACGGGGCAAGAGGACCCCAGAGCAGGGCTTGCTGTTCCGCCTTCCCGGAATGCTTCTTCCACATGGCTCCTACTTGTCATTCATTGCTCAGTCCCAATGTCATCTCCTTGGAGAGGCATCTGCCCCTCTGGAGCCCACGCTCAGAGGAGGAGTATTGCCACAAATGGATGGGGGAATGAGAAAAAGGGCAAGGGTTGAGGTGGGTTGTATTTGTTTATTACCCGTTATTTTTCTGTCCTCTGCATTCTCTTCATGGGAGAAGATGTTTTTGCTTGTTTTATTCATTGTTTACCCTGCCCCTAGAACGGTGCCCTGTCTGCAGCACCAGGAACAACCAATAAATAGTTGTTGAGTTCACGAGAGAAAAAATGAACATGGGCTTTACTACCGGAGACAGGTTTAAGATAAACCTACCCCACTTACTTGTTGCAAACTGGATGAAGTTATTATTCTTATATTTCATTTTTCTGACCATAAAAAATGATATGTATTTATTATAAGATAGATAATGTAGAAAACCATAAGGAAAAAAACCACAATCCCAAGTCTCACCCAAAATTTGTTAATGTTTTTAGTATTTAACCTGTAACATCTGAGCTTAGTTCCCACACATGAGAAATCTGAATTATAGCAATTAATTTGCAGAACTGTTGTGGAGAATAGAGATAATATATAAAAAATGGCTTTCCCTAGGTGCGCAAGAAATTAGTTGCTATTATTTGTCTAGATGGAACACAAGCATATATTTACCTGCAGACCCATGGGAAATACTCTGTAATTTTGAGACAAATTCAAAAAACTTTAGCTCAATTTTCAGAGGTTTATAGGAATTAATATTGTCAAAAACAGTTACCATCAGAGATTATCAGATCCTAAGCGGGAACTCCTAATGCTGCTAGTGATACTAAGGTTGGGGAATGGGGTTATCTTGTCTCCTTTAAGAGATGAATACATATGCAATAATTAAAACTGACATTTTAAAGTGTTTGCTATGTACCAGGCTTTATGCTAAGTGCTAGTTTCAGGTACATTCTTATTTAAGCACACAGTATCCATGTGCAGTAGTTACTATTATTATCCTTGTTTTATAGATGAGGAAACTGAAGCTTAAAGAGTTAGGTAGTAATTTGTTCAGGTCGTAGGGCTTGACAATAAGGAAACCACAATCTAAACCCTGGATCTGACTCTAAAGGCCTAATTCATGGAACATTTTGGAATAATATTCAGAACGAATGTGTTATAAACAAGTGGCTGTCTACATGCAGCCTGGAAGGATGCCAAAGTAGGAATAATGCCCTGAGGATCAGGAGGATCTGTGTCATGATTAATAGCCATGAGCATTCTGTTCCACCCTGCTATAAATTTACAGGAGGATTAATCAGCCAGTTGACTTTTATTCATATGAATCTGGCCTGTAAATTCTGATCACCACTAGATAAACTGACAAATATATCATTCCTCAGACTCCAAGGTTCAGTTTCAGACTTTGAACTCACAGCGACTCCACTAAGGTGGAGGTTTCCACTGAGGCCAAGACAGAGCCTTTGCCCTATCTCAGCAGCAATGTCAGTTATCTCATCGGGAAAGCAAGAAAGATGATTAGAAAATGTATAGTTATGGTCAAGAAAATGTTTTAATGCAGTGATGAGAATTGAATTCCTGACGTGTCAAATAGCCCGTAGTGCTCTCATGGAAGGATTCTTTGACTGGCTGAGCATGCACAGATCATATTGATAACCAGTCTGTTTGGAAGGCAGAGCTCTCAGAAGTACCCCAAATGTATCCTCCTCTGAACCCTACCCTGCTTTCACCCTTGGGCCTCTGAACTCACATTCTATTTATTGCTTCCTGCTTCACCAAGATTCCAGTATTCTTGTTTCTAACATCAGTCCAAGGCCTTGCCTTCTATTCTCCATAGCTCCCTTTTCGTGAATGCTTGCTCTTAGTATTCTTTACCTTAGACTGTATCTCATTCTACATTAATGCAGAAATTGAGCTTTGTTGAAAGTGCACACTCAGAAAGAAGAAATATTGTTGAAAGAAATAAAAGGACTTTGGCATCAGACTAAGTTGGATTGGAAGCTCCATTATTGACCAGCCATGCAGAGTTGACTAAGTCCTGGGAACCAATTCTTTTTCCTGGGAAAATGAAGGAAATTACCTCTTATCCTGCAGGCTTATTGGGACTAAATAAAATAATGAATGGGCAAGGGTCTATAGCAGTGCTGAGATATTTTAGGTTCTTAATAGTCCTAGCTTTTTGTTTCAGAGCTGTTTACATGACTGTCTAGACCAGGGGTCAGAAAATTATTTCTATAAAGGAGCAGAGAGTAAATACTTTAGACTTGTGGGCTCATATAGACTCTGTCCCAACCACTCACTCATGCCAATAAAGCTAACTGGGTATGTAAATTTGGACCAGGGTTGTAAATGACTTTTGGATTTCATAATGAAATTGCAACCCAATACTAGACTTACTTTAGTTTAGTCACTAAAAAATTCTCTAACTCTTTGTTTCTCCTGTGGTCTTATGTACAAACATAAATCAAAAAGCTTCTTTGTACCTCATTCTGCTTTTAATTTAGAGGAAAATCTATGCTGTCTCCAAAATGGCATAAACCTTCCTTAAATCTGTCCAGCTTACCATCTCAGGAGTGAGTTGCCAATGTATAATAGTCTCTGGCTAGTCTTAGAATGACTCCATATTGCACTATTCTAGGCATAAATTCTGGTCGGAAAAAATTAAAGCATGTCTATATGCCTAAATTTTATTTTAAAATTTTACCAAAAAAAAATTTCACATACATGTGTGACTTGACTTTTTACCTTCAAAGAGCCTGCATATATGAAAATCTGGTTGCACAACGTTTCTTTCCTCAGGCTCAGCTGAAATATAACCCTAGCCAAGGTCAACAGCAACCACCCAAAGCATTTCTTTCTTCTTTCTTGATTAAACAATTCATCATGACTGGCTAATAGCCCTGGAGATATCACTGGGGCAAAGAAAGAAAACAATGTCATAAGCTTTATAAAATGACAAAAAGCAGTGCTATCAACCTTTTATGTAAACTCTCACCAAGGACCTACAAAGTGTCATTTATCCTTTAGAGGAACTCTTCAGGATAAGTCATCCCATTTTATATTTAAAGATGCTAGGATCAAAGGGTATAGACCGCTGCCCAAGTTCATCTAAATAATAGTTAATCACACCGAATTTAATGTCTGGGACATCCCAGCTCTGGATGATCTTGTTGCTTACACCACACCGAGATGCTCCTTATAAAGACTGGGAAAGTAACTTTTTTTTTTTTTAATAGAGACGGGGTTTCACCATGTTGGCCAGGATGGTCTCCATTTCCTGACATTGTGATCCACCCATCGTGGCCTCCCAAAGTGCTGGGATTGAGCCACCACACCAGACCAGGAAATAATTTTATAGTGAGACACTTTGAAATCTCCAACTTTGAATTTACCTTATGTTTTCTACTTAAAACTGCTTTTGCTTTACCATCGGCATTCATAAACCACTTATTGAATTCAATTGTGCCCAAATTTTTTGTTAAAACAAATACTTCGGCTACAGCGTGGATTATGTAGGCTCTCCTGAAAAATCTAAATGTTTCTTCCCTATGATAAGTCTATCAAATTCTCAAAGAAACTGATATATAAATATACATTTAGAATAATATTCATTTACATGTTAGGGACTCCCAACGTCAATGAGTAAATATTGCCAGAACATGACATAAAATATTATTAATAAAAAATTCTGCATTATATTCACATTTGCTCATTTTATTATACTTTTAGGAATTCTGGACAGCTGCAGTTTATGATTAAGAGCGATGGGAAAGTGAATTCAAATCAATGTCAATTATAACATTGGCTATACTTTGCAAACACCTAGGGAGCTTTAAAATATACTGTGTCTTACACCTAGAGATTCTAATAAAATTGGTCTGTTTGAGGATTTAAAAAAATTTTTTTAAATCGTCAATATCAGGATTTTTTAAAGTGCCCCCTTCTTGTCCAGGTAATTCTAAAAAGCAGTTGAGAATGACCAAAAATAATTTGTTCATTAATTTAGTGGTAGGAGAAGTAAATATATAGAGAAATACCACTAAGAAAATATTTAGTTGAGATAAGAAGATAATATTAACTTGAGAAGTTCTTTTAATTTTAAATACTTTTTACATGATACATGAAAACAAACTTTTAAAAAGGGGTGACTACTATCTGCCTGGACTTTTCTCAGAGCCTGACATGTGCTACCTCACGTGACCAAAATCATACTTAAAAAAAGTATAGCTTTAAATATATATATATACACACACACACACACACACATATATGTGTATATACATATAGTAAAACAAGGAAAACTAAATACAAGTGAATCCAGCACTAAATTTAAGAAACTGGAAAATAGTGACAAATAAAATCAAAGAAAGAAGAGAATGAAGGAAGAAAATAACAAAGATAAAAGCAGAAACCAAGCAAATGGGAAATTTAAAGCAAAAAATGAAGAACAATTAGTGAAATCAAGATTTGAAAAGAAAAATACCATAGATAAATCTAATCCAGCACACATGATCAACACAGAAAGAAATAGAAACAACATTAGAGATTAAAAAGAAGAGTCTGTAACTATATAAGTACAGTGGAGAATTAGACAATTACAAGAACATACTGCAGTCAATACCAATAAGTTTATATAATCGATAACATTTTTCTTAATTATCTAGAAAACCTTAAATTATTAAGAATAACTCAAAAAGACAGAATAGTAATAGAACAAAAACCATAGGAGAAAACAAAGAAACAACTACTCACCTACTGCTAATAGGAACACCTACTTCACAATGAAGCATGAATTTTTTTCCCATTAAAGGAGACTTCCTAGAAGTCTCACTGCAAACTTCCCAGAACAACTCATTTAGTTCCGTGGTTAAGAGAGTTTGGGAAAGGTAATCTTTTAGTTGGAAAGGAAAAGAAAGGGTGGAAAGGAAGAAGAGAATAGTTATTGGGAGGAGGCTAGAAAAATTTGCTACACCAGCAATAATCAGCTAGATAAAGTAATGGAAGAAAGATACTGTAGTAAAAAATTAAAAGTCACAAAACCACACCAATAGGAAATGCACATTGTATTATTTTAATTATGAAACTTTGTTGAAGAACAAAAGGAAGACCTAAATAAAATCATTGGCTGCTTCAATATTCAAATATGTCAACATGTCACAAATTAATCAGTGAAGTAAATACAATGCCAATCAGAATTATAAGAGTTATTTTAGAGAATTTTTTAAGATAGTTGTAAAGTTCACATGGAAGATAAAATTCACAAGACTAGACAAAGAAACTCTGACAGAGAAAAAACAGTGAGGTGTCAATTGTCCTCCAGATACCATAACACACTCTAAAGCTATTATAATTAAAATAGTGTGGTAGGCCAGGCACAGTGGCTCACTGCTGTAATCTCAGCACTTTGGGAGGCTGAGGTGGGTGGATCACCTGAGGTCAGGAGTTTGAGACCAGTCAGGCCAACATGGTGAAGCCTCACCTCTACTAAAAAAAAATATAAAAAATTAGCTGGGCATAGTGGTGGGCACCTATAATCCCGGCTACTGAGGAGGCTGAGGTGAGAGAATCACTTGAGCCCAGGAGGCAGAGGTTGCAGTGAGCGGTGATCATGCCACTGCACTCCAGCCTGGCAACAAAGAGAGATTCTGTCTAAAAAAAAAGAAAAGAAAAAATCAGGTTAGACCCATCATGCTATCTCGTTTAATTCTCACAACTTCACCAATTAATATTATATAGAAATTAGAGCATTTAACTAGGGAATGACAGATGTAAAGAAATAGGGAACATAATGCACAGTTCTGTCAGTTACATATTTAATTGTTTTCTGTTGCTTTCTCACAAAAAGGAGTGAATTTTCAGACATATAATTTCTGTGTTATCCCCTCTACTAATGCTATATATGTTATTTACAATAGTTCAGAATCCATTCACTCACTTACTTGAAAAGTATTTATTGTTTCCTGATCAAAGACACTTCTAAGTGCTAGGAGTAAAGTCATGAACAAAATTTAGTTCTTTCCCTCGTGGAGCTTGCTTTAGTAAGAGACAAATAATAAATAAATAAATAGTGATAATTACAATGGAAAATAGGGGAATAAGGTGTGCCAATGGGCAAGACCCTTAGATGCAGGCATGAGGAGCCCTGGGCCCCACACATGCCTCCTCTAGCCATGACCCACCTCGCGAGTCTGGAATTCTGAGAGGCAAGGGGACATGCCTACATGTAGCCCACAGCACTGCCTGACTGACAATTATGCTCCAAGTTGCCCAGGATCATGGAATTACCTGCACTAAGAGAGGACCTCATTGGCCTCATCCTTTCAAAAATGAAGTTCACCACTGGTCTGTGCACCTGTAGGCCCAATGGGAAGTGAAACGTAGCTTTCGAAGAGGCGTGTTGAAGGTGCTAGGACAGGCTGACTGAGGTGTTCACATGTGTGTGCATGAAGCTTTACTGGACCTTAGACATAGGATATGTGGGTCTCCATTTATACCTTTCTCCAGCCCTACATAAGTCTGAGGCGGGTCTGGCCAGGGGAATTAGAGCTGGGGGTTTCTATTTTATATAAGCAAGGCAGAGAAATCCCCTGTTAAGGTGAATAAGTAGAGAGTTATGGAAAGAAAGAGCATTTCATATAGCTAGCAAAATGAACAAGTGAGGATATCAAATTTCAATCCAGAAGAATAAGCAAATCAACCCATCCAAACCCAAACTGTATACACATTTATGTAAAGGAGTCACATGAGAAATGTTCTTAGAAAGTTTTCTTAAGAAATCTCAATTATGTGGATCATGATCTATTCAACCTTCTAAATGGAATCGTAAACCCCTAGCAATCTCCACATCACCTGCGCCGTAAGAGTGATTCTGGCTGAAGCCTGAAATGGAACGGCTGAGTGTGCAGTGAGGTCAGCAGCTATGTGTGGTGCGAAGAGAGAGGGTTTGTTACACTGAACTATAATTGGGTGGTAGAAATGTCACCAAGCCAGGCTTGCAGCAAAAGATGGGACCAAACTGAGCTCAGTAACTCTCAGCAGCAGAAGTTACATTAGCATTTCTGCACATTAGTGAAAAGCACACAGCTCCTTATAAAACAAACTCCCACCAAAAGAGCTTTGCATGTTGAAGGCATTTATTCTTTTAGAAAGTACACCCAATTAGTTACACTGTATGATTACGATTACGTAAAAGAAACTATGCAAATTATCAAAAGAGTGAAAACTGATGCAAGCAAAATGATAGTAGTCATTAACAATGGGGGTAATTTTTTTAGATTTCTAATCTTCTTTATTGAGTACTTATGAGTTTCATAGTTGAAAGTAGAAATTTTAATGAATGAATTTTGCCAAATCAAAGCTCCATAGCTCCAAAGATAATTAATAGAATGATTAGACCTTATGAAACTTCGGTAAGCTGCTTAATTGGGAGAAAAATATACTTAAATCAGTAGCTATTATATATTGGCAATAATAATTAGAATGATGATTTGGAAAAGGATATATATATATATTTACATATATGTGTACATATTTAAAATACATACGTATAAATATGTGTATATGTATTTATGTATATATGTAAATACATATATGAAGATAAATATAGGCTGGGTGCAGTGGCTCATGCCTGTAATCGCAGCACTTTGGGAGGCCGAAATGGCAGATCACCTGGGGTCAAGTCTGGCCAACATGGCAAAACCCTGTCTCTGTTAAAAATAGAAAAATTAGCCATACGTGGTGGCATGTGCTATAATCCCAGCTACTCAGGAGGCTGAGGCAGGAGAACTGCTTGAAGCCAGGAGGTGGAGGTTGCAGTGAGCCAAGATCGTGCCACTGCACTCATGGGCAACAGAGTGAGACTCTGTCTCAAAAAATATATATATAAATACATATAAAGATATATTTATTCCTAGATGAATATATATATATAATATATATTCATGTATATAAATATATATTCATCCAGAAATAAATGTAACTCTTGTTATGTGTAAATCTACATTTGTGAAGACTAGATAAAATATTTATCTGAATAAATGAAGTGGCATACCTTGTTTCTGCATGGAACATTCAATACTATAAAGATGTCAATTTTCCCCATACTAGTGGACCATTAGAATAAAATTTCAGTAAAAATTCCATTGCAGCTTTGCTTTAGAACCAGATATGGGCATTTTAAGTCCATCTAAAGAAAAGTAGAAAGGAAATTTGGTTTTTAAAAAGGGAGAAAAACTAAAAAATAGTAACAGACTTGTCTTTCCAGAAGTTTTATAAAACTACAGAAATTCAAACAATTTGGGGCAGTCATGGAAGAAAAGGGATGAAAGGAGAAGATGAGATTTCTATATGTGAGATTTCTGTTATTTAATAAATTCAATGATAAGACTTCTATCATTTAATAAAGGGGGCATTTCCAATCCAGGATTAATGATGGTCTGTTCAATGAATGATGCTGAGAATGGTATTTGGTAGTAAAAGACGCAAAAAAGGCCTCTAACTTCAAGTCATAAATCTACTTTGTATACAGAATACATTTTGCATATGGATTAATAATCACATGAATTAATGAGTGACAGATCTGTGCAAATAATCAATGGAAAAAATAGGGATGTGTATTTTATAAATTGGGGATAAAGAAGTCTTTCCTAAAGTAAAATAGGAGTCATGGAAGAAAACTGACAAACTTGACATAAAGAAATGAAACAGTTCTGTAAAATATTGTAAAATAAATTTAAAAAGTGAACAGTAGGCCTGGAGCAGTGGCTCACACCTGTAATCCTAGCACTTTGCAGGAGCCAACGTGGGAGGATGGCTTGAGTCCAGGAGTTTGAGACCATCCTGGGCAATGTGGTGAGCCCCTGTGTTTACAAAAGATTAAAAATTAGCCAGGCATGGTTGCATGCACCTGTAGTCCCAGCTGCTACTTGAGGAGCTGAGGTGGAAGGATCACTTGAGCCTGGGTGGTGAAGGCTTCAGTGTGCTGTGACTGCACCACTGCACTCCAGCCTGGGCAACAGAGCAAGACCCTGTCTCAAAAAAACAAAAGTGACTAGTAGGCTGGGAGGATGACATTTGCAGCATATATAAGAGACAGATAATATAAAATAGATAAGCAACCAAATAACTAACAGGGCAAAAGGATATAGACAGACAAGCCATAAAAGATAAATACTAAGCCTAATGGATATATTAAAAGATTTTCATCCTCATGTGTTCATCATGACGCACAAATTAAAAATCACTGAGAACCACATTTCATGTTTTGTATTGCTTAATACAGAAAAGATTGATAATATCCGGTATTTCAGTGAGGGGGGGAGGAGGCATTTTTATATGTAATGGCACAAATGTAATTCAGTGAACCTTTTATTTGAGAATAGCTTTTTAAATAACCCAGCAATTTCACATCTAGAAGTCAGTTTTACAGAATGACTTATACACATACCCATGGATATATGCACAAAGCATTATCTGTAAAACTGAAAAAAATTAGAGTCAACTTAATGCCCATCTATGAAATTATGGTTTCATTCTGCTGTGGAATACAATGCATTGTCAGTAAGGATGAAGTAAGTTGAAGCATATTATAGTAGTGTGTGCTTACTACAAAAGAAATTTATGATACCTCATGGAGTTAGAAAAGTGTTGCACAAGGGTGTGCAGTAAATACCTTGATTATATTTTACTTTAAAAAATTCCTGATAAAGCAGGAAGATTTTTATCTTTTATTTTGTAAACTTGTGTATTGGTTCAAATTCATTACTATTGTATTTTTAAAACAAATTTTTTTTAATTAAAGGATTTGAAACTAAGTATCACTAAGTCAATCCACTTCCACAACTTTTCTGACTTTCCTGGAGGAACAATTATCTCTATTGTGTTTACGAAAGATTCCTGGAGAGCTTTTAGAAAACAGGGATGCCTGGGCTCCATCTTAGAACAGTTAAGTTAGGATGTTATGATTTTCAAGACATGGTCTGCAGACCAGCAGCAGCAACAGTATCTGGGCGCTTGTTAAAAGTGCACAATACTAGGCTCCACCCCAGACCTAGCATTTCAAAATTTTCATTTAAATAATAGCCCCCTGGTGATTTGTTTGCACTTTAAAGTTTGAGAGGTACTGACTATTCATTGATTGCCTGTGTGACCTACAGCAAGTTACTTAATTTCTGTAAATTTCAGCTTCCTCAACTGTAAAATGAAGGAAAGTATTATCTGTGAAAGCGAAATGAGACTTTACTCATTTAAAGTGTGCATAAAGGGCCCAGTGCCCTGCCTGGCACACGGTAGAAACTCAGTCAATGGTAGTTTTTATGATGGTGTTTATATCTCAAGTATCGGACCTAAAATAATGGCGCCTCAGTAGACTGATGTCCACTTAACAACCCCCTAGATAATCCTGCATGCTCTGTCTCTCGGTAAGATCTGCAGACCGATGATCAGGACACATAGAAGGCTCACCGTGCACGGACTACTCTCCGGTATAGCCATGTGCTTCTGCTCCCACAAGTTCAATGTGCCTTTACCAAGAGTCAGCTGGGCATGTGCTCTGCTGTTTATGCCAATAGTACTTGTTACTGAATTACATAATTTAATTAAATATTATGTAAACCAATGACGTATGAGTACAAAAAGAGTGGTTGTTTCTATGAACCACTAAATTAAATGCTTTCAAAAGCCCTTTTACAGTTGTCTCACCCACACCCACTTTCATTTCCAAAAAAGGGTGTGGGCGAGATAACTGTAAAAGACAAGAGAAAATAAATCATATACATCTTTAACCGTATTCGGGTTGTTTTGCAACTTTCTTAGCATTTTCAATCCAATGTGAGGAAACCAAAATTGGAACTCATAGATGCTGTTTTATGGGTGAGTTTAAGAAAGATCTGTTCCCTGTGCCCACACAAAAGGTCTTGGCTCTACATCAAAAGATTGGGAACACATGTACATTTATGTGTCTCAAGTTAAAATAAAATGCTTCAGGTATAGATAGAAATCTCTTTTAAAGATTTCCCATGTGGTCCACTTACTGAAGGTTTGGAGCTCAACAGGCTACAAAGAGAGCATCATCAACTCTCCCCAACTCCTCCTCCTTTATCCCCACTGCATGAGCTGACTCTTTCCTTCCCTGTCCTTACATGAAGTCTCAAGCAGATCTCCCAGTTACTTACAGGTATTAAATATCCTGAGCTCACCTTTGGTCTTAACAGAAGTCTTATTTTAGTAACTAAAATGTTCAGTTTAGTGTAATAACCAATTCCAAATATTTTACCCTCCCTGGGCTGACGCCTGCGTTAAGCCAAGAAGCCTAGCGTGAGGGTCTTGGGAGTCAGGGGCTAAGGGTATTAGGGCATGGTTGGCGTCTTTTCCTCTTCCGATGCTTCCCCTCACAAGCTGTCTTTCCATTCCCTCCAGGACTGGGCCCAGGGCTAGGGTTATGCAAAGGGCTCCTGGATGGAACCTCTGTGATCTGGCGTTTCTGCTCATTGAGCTTGAGTACTCAGGGTGGACTTTCATGGGGTTCTTTACCCCATGGGAAATCCCCACTGCAGTGTCCATGATGAGGACAGTCACTCCAATGCCTGGCCGCTTTCACTGCCAACACTCAGCCTTCTGGCTTTCAGTTTGAGGGGTCCTTTCTAGAAGACTTTTTTATTACCCCTAAAAAAGCCTTCTCAAGAAGGCTTCAGGCAGGTTTCCTGACATGGACCCACATAGCCAAGCTGAAAAACTCACATCCTTGTCTCATTGTTGGTGAAACTCCAACTTGCTCCTAGTGCCTCTGTTTTCCTCCTTGCAATTAATTAATTGCAGCTCCAGCCACCATAGCGCCTCTAGGAGAGTCAGACACCAAGAGTCTCCAAATATAGTTGTACAGATTATAAATATTGTCTGTGTGAATGGGACCTTCTAGAGTTGTGCAGTATACAACCTGAACAGCCATCCTCAGAGTTCAGACGCTAGTTCACTGAATTCCAGAGGATATAGATCAAGTTCTTTAAGTGACTCCCCCGAAGTCTTTCTCACTTGGATTAAGAAAAGTGAAAGCACACTTCTTGCCTCACCAAAAGAACGGGAAAATGCCACAATCCTCCAAAAACTTTCACAATAGGAATCATCGATCCTCCCTCTCTGATCTCTTTTGCCTTCTTCTTAACTCTTGGTTGCATCTTAATTATCTTCTAAGAGTCACAAAAACAGTTGTTTTGCATAGAACACTTCGAAATATGAATTAATTCTATTCTTAGAGCCTAGCCCTCCCACCCCTACAGATGGGACCAAAAGTATTCCTGTTAGACCTTTAAGTGACTTTTTAAATTATCTGACTAACTGTGAACCCAGTTGCTGCTATACATGGAAATACTATATGTCGGAGAATTAGCCAACAGGAAGAATTCAGCCTTGTAGAAATCTTTCACAGAAATGCCATTTTCCATGAGTACAATTGAGATGATAATCTTGAAATGTCTATCAGAACAAGTCTAAATAGAGAAGGAAGCTGGGCTGAGGGATGCCATTGGTATATAGATTGACTTTGAATCTTCACATTCACTCAAATTATGCTATCATTTCTGTTAAAACTTAGTTCAGAAAACATGAGAAAGATACAAGAATGGAATAGTCTTAGCTTCTTTAACTGCTTTACAATTTCAGATGATTGTGCAAGAAGTGTCAGGCCGAATATTAACCAATTTGCCTCATGCAAGTGCTTTGAACTCTCTCAGAACCATGGCCCTAAACCACTGAGGATGGGGCAAGAGCCATTCTTCAATCTTATTAATTCTGTCTTTTCTCTTGTCAAGTAATCTCTTTGGCTCATTGGAATCCATGTCTCTCTAATTCTACAAGCCTACCTGTACCCTCCCTACAGAGAAGACTCTGTATCATAATTTTACAAAATGCTTTTGATTAGATATAAGACAAATGATGGCCTTCTTTGTTCAGAGAATTTTAAAAAGGGTGACATTTTTATCTGTCAACTATTATTTTGCAAATTTCATGCTGGAGGAGGTTTTGACTGTTGCTGTGCTGCTCTAGTTTTGGGGATTATCAAGCTAATGCCTCTTTAGAGGTTTCACATTGATTGCTGATTTAAAATATAAATAGGTGAAATTATTGATGTTGAACTTTGTAAAAATTAGTTTTCTTCTGCCCTTTGGAAGACACTTAGTCGTACAGTCACCTGGAGGTGGCTGTATGCCCCGCTGAAAACTGGCGAGTGCTGATAGTAAGGAAAAGAAGGAAAGCAGATGTGAAGAGAAGCAACACGCAGCCTCTGTCACAATCTGTTTTCTCCGTCTTTAGCCCTCTTCTCATCCAGACCCCCAAATTTGCCAAATCAAAAGGATTTTCTCACTCAAAAAAGCATCATTTTCACAACCCAGCAGAGAAAACTAAAAATTCCAGTCTCGATGACAATCACTGCTTTGGTGGCAGCCATGTGATGTCGCAGTCAAGCACATCCTGCATTCAACCACTGCCCACGGACACCCTTGCTTGAGCTATGGATGGTTCCCCTTCCACAAGGTCAGCCACGTATCCCAAAGCAGAGCACCATGCCTGGCTTCTCAGGGGCTTTTACCCCTTATTCCTGCGCCGCTCCAGAACCGGCTTCCCCACGGTGCAAGCTCAACCCAGTCACCAGACCACCTCTTCTCTCCTGCCGGATTCCTCGTTAGGTCCTTGTCCTTTTCAGTCAGGTTAATAAGTTGGGGGTTTCAAGGTCAGCACTACACAAAGCAGATTTCCTTCAAGCCCTTCAAACTGCAGTAAAACTACACGGCCACTGGGTGGAAAACAGCACCTTGTAAATGACCCTGAAATCCAAAGAGCAGGAGCTGCAAACACGAGACCTGTGTCTTTGTTTTGTTACCATGGACAATGTTGAAAAAACATCAGTTGCCAACATTTGTTGGAACATTTCACACAAAAAGCTGAATTTCCAACTTGTATTATAATCGAGAAATTAGAATCTCTCTCCACATCCTGGGCCTGAATTCCTGCGTGGCAAAAGACAGTTGAAGTGTTTCCTGGTATCCTGTGATAATAAACGCATTTGAAGATGTGGACCCTGAAATTGTACAGCAGTGTCCAGTGATAAGGTGAATGGATAAGCTTAAAAATAACTTTAAGAAGATTATCCTGAAAGTAAAATTCAAACTTAAAATTCTCATTGAGGACTTGTAGACTCCCAGTAATGCATTGCAGATTCCTTCCCCAGAATGAAACATACTCTTACGGAGTCCCCATCGTTCACTGGCAGACTCCTCCAACTCCTTCTGGACCAGCCAGGAGCACTGTCCCTGTACTGAAACTGCCCTAGATTCCCCAGGCCAATTCTCTGTGTTTCCATTATACCAAAATACTACTTACCCTTTTCGGATTCTGTAGTCATCATTAATTTGTCTCCATGACTCACCTATGAGCAATTTGAGGGGAAAAGATGATAATTTATAGTGTGTTCCTAGCAGTTGAGCCATAATAGCTGATTAATATTTATTTAATAGCATGTCATCCTTCAGTCTCTGATTAAATACCATTTCTAAAAAGAAACTTTGCCTGACTCAGTCAACTTCCCAGAGTCCCTGTTATGCCTCTCAGAATATAATAGACTTCTCCTTCGTAATATTATAAGGCGGGTAATTGTTTTAGGGCAATTATTGCTTTCCCTACTAGATCCATGAGGCCAGGGTCTGTATCTTCCTGTTCCCCTATGTATTCCCCCTTTGCCTAGTACAGTGCCGGGCAGCTACTCTCGAGTGGTTGGATGGCTCATTCATAACAGTCCTGGGTCATGAGCCTCCTGCATGATGATTCTGCAGCTGCCACTTGCTCCCATATGCCTATTCATCACCACCTACCTGTGTCTGCAAGTTCCGTGAGGAGGGGCCCACGCCTCCTCCTGCGTACCACAGTATGCCCAAACCAGTGCCTGGTTCAAGGCTTGTGTGTGTGGGACATCTCCTAGGCACCGCTTCACACCCTCTCAGCCCCACCTCACACTCCACCACCTTAGCAGCCAGTTCTGCACAAACGTACACTGATTTTGTGTAGCTGCAATCTGTTAGTGCCTCACCTGGGTGCAGGCCACGTACCTCTCTGTTCCTGTCCTTGAGCTTCTCCAGCCAGAAGAGTGGGACCCTGTGAGAACTGCCTGGACACACAAGCATGAGTGCAGAGTGTTAATGTTTGTGGGGCCATCCTTGGCCAATGTGGACAGTTATGAGACCCACTTTAGAAAGCTTCTCAGGAGATCCAGGGGGTTGGAGCACTGTCACCTACAGTACTGGCCAACTTCATAATACATCCTTGTTCTGTCTTTCCCTCCTTCCTTCTGTCCCTGGCCTCCCACTCCTGCTCCCTGGAATAACTTCTCAAACTACCTGTCTCTGGCTGTGCTTTTAGGGATATTCTGATCAAGACGTGATGCAAGTTGTTGTTGAATGAGCAAGTGAATGAATAAAACTATAACCATGTTGGATACATAAGCATAATTGAGTCACCAAGAATATTGTAAATGATTATTTGCATTAGTGTAGCTCCTGAGAACAGAATTATCTCCAATAGAAACACGTAAGAGAGATTTCTATCCCAAAGAATCCATTTAAAAGAACTCACTTATTAAAAAAAGAAGAAGAAGAGAACAGCGGTTGCCAGGGTGTGGGGCAAGGGAAGAATGAGGAGGGTTTTTTTCATGAGTACAGTTTCAGTTTGGGAAGAGGAAAAATTCCATCTTTGCTGAGTGTATGATAAAATATATTGTTTGCTAAGAATGATGGCAAGGAAAACCTAGCCACCACCCCCCCACACACCGCCCCCCCCAAGTGGAAAACTGCTTGGGGCATTCCAAAGTAGCCGAACAGTAGATGTATATCACACACAGGTTAAAACAATAAGCACAGGATATGGGACCCTCCCCCATGGCTCCCTCATGGAGAATGCTTCTGGTTTGTCCTTGATCAGTGGTAAGCAGTCACCAGCTGCCTACCTAGCTTGTCTTGGTTCTATGAGAAAACACAGAACACCTGTTTGTCAATAATAATCCCCTGTTCAGAGAGAATAAATACGTGTGTCAGCATCTGCTCGAGGCTCTCATCCCAGAATGCCGTCAGCCCCTGAGGCTCTCAGCTCAGAAGGCTGTTGGCCCCCGGATAGTCCCACTTTGCTGTTCTATCTGGGTGTCTGCTTCTTAACGCCTTCAGTGCCGCCTGGGTGGGGGTCTCTATGGCTGAGCTGGACTCAGTACATCTTCCTGGGGATGGATGATGAGGATGGTTGCACAATGGGAATGTACTTAATGCCATTGAACTGTGTATACTAAAAATGATTAAAATGATACATTTATATTATGGATATTTTACCACCATAAAAATTATAAACATAATATGACCATGACCATTAAAATACAAAATGGACGTAAAGAAACATTGGCAGGAAATAAATACAAATGTTGATAATTCCTGTGACCCTATGAGGGGAGAATTTCATAATATATATTTTTTAGTTTCCAAACTGTCTCCACCGTTGTTGTATTCTATTCCTAACCTAATAGCAGCAATTACTAGTAACTAAAGTAATAATTATTAAGAATTATAGTATTAATAATTCTGTTTTTCTTGACATGGCCTCAAAAAATACATACATACATAAATATATATAGGCTAACACTAAACTTTGAATACAAAAGAATACATCATTAACTAGACTACTTATTTTTAATAATAATAATTTAATGATGACATTGTAAAATTTTGTTTTCTTCTATTCAATTTCCCATTAATTGGGTCTGAATTTTCACAGGAGCTGGAAATTAGACCATAATCATCACATAGCTTGTTTTTATAAAGGATGGGCTGATAACATACTATACGTAAAATGTGAACATTAAAGGAAGTAGTGTGAAAGGCTCTTTATTAAAATAAGGCTAAGCCCATTAATTACTCCCTTTATCTCTTTATTGTCTCACATTTTTATCATTACTATGTATTTTTATTATCATTGATTCTTTCTTAACATTGGTATTCTTTTAAGGTTACCAATGCTTTCTTCCTCCATAATTTTGGATTTAACCAAATGTATTTATCCCTGGATATTTCCCTAAATTTAGTGATCAGTGCATTATACTCTATGAAACACTCCACTGAATCCTGCTAGGAGACAGTATTCTGGAATTCCAACCCAATTTCATCACAGCCACAATTCCTGTATTCTTGGGCAAATTGTTTTACTTTGCTTATGACTAACTTTTCAAGAATAATTAAGACAAAACTAAGAATTCCTATATGCATTTTCCAAGGTTATTTTGTAGAATACTTGTGCCACGTGACAGTCCATAAAATTAAGTCTTTTGATCAAATATATATGGAAAAAAGACTGCAAATTTATCCTTGGCTTAGAGATCAACAATGCAGAATAGCATTTGAAGGCTCTGAGACGTCTTTTACTAAAAAAAAGTAATTTATCTGTTTTGATATATATATATATAACTGACCGCTGGATTCTTTTTAAAAATGTAGTATTAATTTTAACATCCCTTAGAATAAAGACATTACCGAACATACTTTAGGAGACACTGATTTTACATATATAGAAGTTACTAATTCAAGAAAAAAAAGGCAAGAAGATCTTCTTGGTGGAGCAGAGAACTCCCTGTCATTGCAAAACCAGAAGTGGTTAGGTGACTGCTTGCTGAGGATATTCTAGTCCAGTCTCCTACCCAAGGAAGTCACTTTTTTAAAGGTGCTTCTAATTTCAAAATGGTATAAGAATTAGAAAATGTACCCTGATGGAAAGCTCTTCATGGCAAACTCAGTTGCCTTCATGACCAGGCAAAAAAGAATAAAATCACCAGGGCCTGGTACAGTGCAAACCGTGGGTGGGTGGCAGGAACTGTGAAGAGAAGGGACAACTGCCCTGTCTAAAGGGAGCATCACCACTCAGCTTCAGCTGCCGTTCCCATGTAGAAGAACAAGCCTAACATGGCTAGATAGTGTGATGATTCATGAAAAGCCTAAAATGTATGTGTCAGTGGAAAACCCCTTAATTTTGAATATTAGCTCAGTAAAGTAGAAAATGAAAGCACTGTTAACACAATACTCACGTAGGCCAAGTTCAGCCCATAAGGAAATAGTTAGGAGTCCTTGTGTGTTCAGAAATGGGTAGCCCTACCCTAAATAATCTGAGACATAGAGGATGTCGGAATTCCTCTGCTTTCCTCCATTCTGGTTAACTGGTCACCTCTTGCTGTGCCTGTCTCCTTGACTGCTTAGGAACCAGCTCGATTGGAACATGTTAAAAGAACATAAAAAGGAGTTAAAATGCATTGAGTGAGGACATGAAGGGACACCTATGCAGAGAAAGCACGGATTTCAGAATAATGATATTATAACTAATAATATCCATTTTAGCAGCTCAGAGGCATTTTTCTTAGTATTGAGTTCTTTCCAGCTGTTTTCCAGGTAGTAAGGAGTCACTGTGTTGCCTGAAAGTACTCACAGACTGCCGTCAAGCTTTCAGAATGTAATTTTAATATTGCCTTCTGTTCAGAAATAACTCTTGCAATTTAAAACTATCTTAAGACAACATGTAATTGATCTCAACATGCATAAACACAAGCCAATACAGTTTCAAGATTTTATGATTTGAGGTCTTTAAAAAAGAACAAGAGTAAAAAATGATTACTAAGGTTTTACTTCAAAGGCATAACATAGCTCTTCTCAGCTTCTATAAATCTTCCATAATCATGTAGCTCTTGATCAGAGTGAATCAAGCAGAAATAATTTAATAGAGTCAAAGCTCAGACTGTAGCTAAGTGGGTGAAATGGGACAGAGTGGCAGGGAAGCACTGGACGGGGCCATCTCTTCGTTAGAACAGTAAATGAAAGGGAATTTTTTATTCCTTTAATCACCTTTTTAAGAAAATTTGACAATGCAGCTAAAGGGTGATCTTTGGGGTCTTGTTTAATGTTTCTTCAATCTTGTTTAATTCTAGAGGTAGAGGGTCATTAAAGCAAGCAAATGACTCATCACTAGAGTGGCAGACTTTCTGGAGCATTGCTTGAGTGTTCAGGCACCATGCTGGGGATAGAGATTTAAAAAAAAAATGAAGACCAGGGAGGAGAAAAACACATTGTTACAATGTGGTAAGTGCCAGGAGAGACAGATACACACATGACGTTACAGAAACACAGAAGGAGGCACTTCACAGGCTGGGAGATGGGCAGGGGTCCGGGAGAGACAGGCAGGTCAGGGAAGGAGACATAAGAAGAAGGCAATTGGTAGAGGAGGTATGCCATTCAAAACTTAAGAAAAAAAAAAAAGTTAAACCATTTTAACTCGGTGTGACCACATGAGCCACTCTCTAACTTTTATTAAGACAAGTGCTCGGCCAGGACAGCAGGTTCTCTGAATAATAGGTTCCTACATGCTAAAAGAGTTGACTCTTCAGTGGTGTTACAGCAAATCAGGAGTCTTCAGTGTTCATATGCAGATATTTCTTATAATTTTTTTTGAAAAAAATATGTTTTCTATGTTTTGAAATCTATGCCATACATGGTAAGTGCTTACAATAAATATGTTTTCTTCTTTGCAAATGTGTCTTTACACTAGAATGGTGCTGCTGCCTCCAAAATGTCACAGCAGAGCATGTGGTTTGCAAGTGCCCACTTATGTGAAGAACCTCTTAACTATATTGAGCACAGCCCAAGTACAACCAGCACTTCTAGAAACTGTTGGGATAGGCTGTATGAATTCACCAAATTAGCTGCAGTTTCCATCGAAGTTTTTATTTCATTGATTGGCCCCATGTTTATTTTTCCAAAGTTAAAATTCAATCAGACTTTTGAACACATTGTCTTGTTGCTGGAATTATCCAATGCTTCTCACTTAAAACTCATGTTTTTGAAATAATAAAACATATTCTGTGTTTCTCCTTAAAAAGGCAATGTTTCAGCCAGGTGTGGTGGCTCATGCCTGTAATCCCAGCAGTTTGGGAAGCTGAGGTGGGTGGATCACCTGAGGTCAGGAGTTCGAGACCAGTCTGGTCAACATAGTGTGAAACTCCGTCTCTACTAAAAATACAAAAAATTAGCCAGGCGTGGTGGGTGCGGTTGTGGGCGCCTGTAATCCCAGCTACTCGGGGAAGCTGAGGCAGAAGAATTGCTTGAACCTGGGAGGCAGAGGTTGCAGTGAGCCAAGACCACGCCACTGCACTCCAGCCTGGGCAACAAGAGCAAAATTTCATCTAAAAAAAACAAAAAACAAAAAAACAGAAAAGCAGTGTTTCCTGTCTATTATCAGAAAATTATTGGAATCCAGACTTTCCTATCTTTACTCTTCCCACTTGTTTGGGGAGTCACTAACAGCAACTTTTTCAGACAAAGATTACTTCTGCCACATAAAAGATGAAAAATGGCACTTGTCCCATGTGACTGATCCCTGAGCCAGCCATTCTTAGTGAAGACGGATAAATTAATATTGATGTAACCCACATGTCAGCTGAGATCTCCCATAAAATTGGCTTGACCTTTCTAAGTCACAGCCATGGGGGACCTCTGTGCCCTTGCCAGAATTTCAGAGACTTTCCCAGGTCATAGGCGCATGTCTGTCACCTCTGACTCCAAGTTACTGCTCTGCTGAACTCCCCCTCACAGCCCAGCCACAGCTCTCCCCTCATGTCTGCTCTGTGACAACTGGGGTAACTTCTCATTCATTCCCAATCAACACACCGCCCAGGCATGTATGTATAGCAGGCTTTTACTAAAACTTTTGTGCTATGGAGAGCACTTGCCGCAACAAAATGCAAGCAGCTGAAAATGAACCAGTAGGCACCTTTATGGTGGCAGGCCCTTCAACCACACAGCCATCGGCAATTCCTTTTTTTCCCACACACCACAGCTTCCTGTGATGTAGCTCAGCCCTGTCTTATGCAGGACTCCTACCATCTCCATGCTTCTCTGTTTTCCAGGCTGTCTCCTCTCAGCTTCTCTCCCTCAGATCCCCTGCAGTTTATTATGCAGAGCAGCTGAGCTCCTGATCTAGACAACTGAGCAACCCAGGAGGAAAGAATCCTTTGAAAGGGTGCTGGGCAGCTCACAGAACCTCCATTGTATGATCAGAGAACCAGTCCAGAAAAAGGGAGGGGGCAAAAGAAAAAGAAAGCTCTGCAGCCAGGGTCAAGGCCAACAGCTCCAGACACCACAGCTGCCCCCATGTCATAGCTTCATGTCCTAAAGCCTCCTGCTCTGGACCTAATGATGCCATGACTGCCCCACCGCCAGTGCTGTTCCTACAAACCAGTGCTGCTGATACTGCTCAGCCCATGCAACCCCCACTGCCAAAACAGCTTCCTCTCTGCCTGCTTCTTTGCATCGCTAGCTCCCAGTCTGGACGCAGGCATCTGATCACCCAAGCCTACGTCCTGTGCCCATTCTTGCCATAGCTGCAAAGGAGGCTGGCAAATGAAGCATCTGGTTTTTGGCTTCTGTGGTGAAAGAAAGACTCTGCTTTCTGCCTGACCTCACACAGTGGGAAAATGCACAATCATAGGAAAGGGGTTTGGATGTGTGGCAGCTGGGAGTAAAACCCATCTGCTTCACCTTTCCACTACCCACTTGACTCCTGGCCTTTCTGGCTCCTTGAGGACTTTGTACAACCAAAGACTTGATATAGTCACTGCTAAAAGGTCATCTTCTCAAGTCTCACCATCTAAGAACCTAAATCTTGGACAATTTTGTTCTCTTAACCTTTCTTTTCTTTTGCCTGAAATGAAATTGCCTATTTCATTAACCCCAATTTTAGAAACATGAAGATCCATGCCCAAAGTAAATGAAACTGTTCTCAGGTGTCCAGGGTGATAAGTCATTTATTTTCTAGCTATGATTTAAGAGCAACTTTCAGACCACTTCTGTCCCTAAAATTCAGTTTTTATTTTGAACTGTTTCTGATGTATCCTGAGACTATAACAGAGAGAGCAGTCACAAGAGGAATGGATGTTCTATAGATTCCCAAAGGTTGAGTCTTCCTTCCAAGTTTTCATTACACCTGCACCATTCACACACCTGTGCTATTCACACACCTGCACTGTTCATACACCTGAACCATTCACACACATGCACTGTCTATACATCTGCACCATTCACACACATGCACTGTCTATACGCCTGCACCATTCACACACATGCACTGTCTATACGCCTGCACCATTCACACACATGTACTGTCTATACACCTGAACCATTCAAAAGATTCACTGTCTATACAACTGCACCATTCACACACATGCACTGTCTATACACCTGAACCATTCACATACATGCATTGTCTATACACCTGCACCATTCAAAACATTCACTGTCCATACATCTGCACCATTCACACACATGCACTGTCTATACAACTGCACCATTCACACACATGCACTGTCCATCCACTTGCACCAGGCACACACATGCACTGTCTATACATCTGCACCATTCACACACATGCACTGTCCATATACCTGAACCATTCAAAACATGCACTGTCTATACACCTGCACCATTCAAAACACGCACTGTCCATCCACCTACACCAGGCACACACATGCACTGTCTATACATCTGCAACATTCACACACATGCCCTGTCATACACCTGCAACATTCACACACATGCACTGTCTATACACCTGCACCATTCATACACATGCACTGTCCATACACCTGCACCATTCACACACATACACTGTCTGTACATCTGCACCATTCACACACATGCAGTGTCCATACACCTGCACCATTCAAAACATGCACTGTTCATACACCTGCACCATTCATACACACGCGCTGTCCATACACCTGCACCATTCACACATATGCACTGTCCATACACGTGCACTCTCCAGTATTAGCCAGGTATGGCGACTGAGTGTTTGTAATAGGGAATATCCAAGTTTCAGCACTTGAAATATGCTAAAAAATGTAAAAGCCAGACCAAATTTTGAAGATGTAGTACTTATTCTGAATGTAAAATATCTCATTACTAATTTTTATATTAATTACATATTAGCATATGTAATTTATTAATATAGTAATATAGACATATTGACTTCAACAAAATGTTTTATTAAAATGTCACCTGTTTCTTTTTACTTCTTAACTGTAACCCTTAGGTCATTTAAAATTACATCTGTGGCTTGCATCATGTTTATATGACACTACTCTACACACTGAAATGCACCTATACATTTCAGTCAGTACGTAGCCCTGAAGAATCCATACCACAATACAAGAAGACGTCTCTGAGACCGAAGAGGCACAGTTACACTTTTTGAATTATCTTGCATGAACAAAATTAATCTATTCATCATTCACTTAGCAATGTTCTAGATTAAGTAATTAATTAATTAACCATTATTGAGAATCTACTATGTGCCATACACTGTGTTGGAGAATGGGACAACTGTGAACCAATCAGACCCAGCCACTGCCTTTGTGTAAAGTCAAGTAGTTAAGAGAGCACACTTGGGAGCCTGACAACTTGGGTCCAAATTCTGACTCCATCCCTTACCAGCCATGTGATCTGGAACAAGTTAAAACAGCCCTAGTTTTCTTTTATGTAAAACAGGAATTTTATCTGGCTAAGATGCTGCAAGAAATAAATTAGTAAAAGGCAAATAGAAGCGAACTATGTTAGTCACCTAGTGCTATATAACTGAGCAGCTTGCATCATGCTGCAAGTTACACAAACAAGTTATAAAAGCAATATGCAAATTATAAAACAACATGCATTTATTATCTCACTGATTCTTTGGATTAGGGATCAAGGCAGAGCTTCCCTAGGTCCTCTGCTTTAGGCTCTCTCACAAAGCTGAAATCAAGATGTTAGCCAGGGCTGGGGCCTCATCTGAAGGCTTAACTGGGGAAGGATTGAATTCCAGGTTCACTAAATGATGTCAGGATTCTTGTCTTTTGGGATATTGAACTGAAGCCTTCAGTTTCTAACTGGCTGTTACTTGCTTGGGCATCTCCAACCTGGCACTTGGCTTAATCAAAGCGAGCAAGAGAGAAGGTCTCCCTGCCTTCATGGAGCTTATATTTGAGCTGGCTGTATGGCAGAGGGTAGCAGGAGGTTGGTGGAAGAGAGACAGGCACTAGCAATGGAAACAAATAATTGCTCAATCAAAATTCCATTAAGGTTACATCCCCAAATTACGGAGTGTTCATTCTAACATGCCAATCTTATCATGACCCTCTTTTTTTTTTTTTACTAACTATGCTCCAATTGGTAGGCTCATTGCTTTAAAGATAAAGACAGAATTTCTTAATATCCACTATAACCTACTGTTCTGTGCTGTGTTTCCAGTGCATCTACCATAGCAGTAGTTGAATGCTTACATAGAGTAGCTACTCTGAAAATGATTTTTAAAATGTCTTCGATTTTCCATTTTCTTTTTTGCCTTTTATTCTTCCACTTGTGTTCATATCTTTACATTAAATGATATTCTATTGAAAGGAGCATCTTAGTGATGTTCCAGTAAAACTGGAATTAATAGTCTTGAACCCTTGAAGATGATAGTATTGGTACCAACATCTTCTTGAAGGCCCTGTCCATCATTATATCATCATTATCATAAATATTGATGTAAAGCTGACTTTTGTTATCATAAAAACTGGATTGAAGGCTGAGGCAGAAAGATCACTTGAGACCAGGAATTAATTTGACACCAGCTTGGGCAACATAGTGAGACCCTGTCTCTACCAAAAAAAAAAGATGGGATGTTCTGGCCCTTTACCCGAGTCAAGAACATGGGAACAAGTAGAATTGCTTAGAAGCGAACCATAATATAAGCTTCTTTAATTTGCTTCTGGCAGATTCTGTGCTGGAGATGTATGGGTGGAAGCAAACAATTTAAAAAAAAAATCAAAATAATTCTTCCTATTAATAAGTTGGTGGGAATTCCAACAGAAGTAGTCACTAGACAGATGCTATCCAGTGAGTTGAGAGTCTCAGGAGAACTGGAGGCTGGTACATGTGGAATCAAAGAACCTTAAAGTTGGAAAGACATCACAGATGATGCAGTGCAAGCCCCCAGCAGTAGAAAGAGTCTTTTCAGTACCAGTCCCGCAGCTTCTTTTACTTCCACCCTTCTAATGATAGAGAACTGGCTCTTTTACAGGGCTGCCATTTTCATCATTAGAACCCAGCTGTTATTTGCACTCTTCTTTATTTTAAAGTATTTCCCCAGAATTGCTGCACATTAAAATGTTTGACATTTTAGGCTACAGACATTTTCATTGAATCCTCTTGCTGTGCAACAGCCCACACACACTTGCTCTCAGGAGTCTCACCTATCTTAGAAGCCCTCTCTTTGTCATACTTCCCTTCAGATGTCTCCAACATGCACCGCCTCTGAAGTTTTTTTGTTCCAGCCGTCTTCAGTAGGATGAAAAGTAAGTTCTCAGAGTGCCAAGATGGCAAAGCAATGCCTAACACATCGTCTGACTAATGAAGAATAGTTAGAACATTATTCCATGATCCATTTTTCTATTATTGTAGCTTAATATCACGTTAACTTTGTAAGCAACCATTTCACACTCTTGGGTGCCCGTTAAAAGTTTGTAGTCAGTTATAATCTTTGAATTTTTGCTTCACATGAAGTGTTGCCAAAGCAGATATTTCCCAACCTGCGTGTGTGCTAGAGTGTGTGTTAATCTCAGACCTCTCTGTGATTACTGGAAAATCGCTGGTCGTAAACCTTACTTTATTAAACTACAAAATGACCCTAATAATGTTGGAACCACATGTGAGGTGCTGTAGGAAGTACCATGTCTGGTAGACATGTGCTCCTCTTGTAAAGAACAAGCTATTTATAACCACTATCTTCTCAAAAGACCGTAGGTGACCAGGCTAATTACCTTTCTAAAAGCTAGTTTTTAATGCACAGCCTTCCCTTCTTTTTACTCTGCTGGAATCCCTGCTTCCATCAATTAAACACCCATCGAGTTAATTTTCTTTCCTCTCACACAGGTTGACTGAGCTCTTGACTTTTTTTTTCTTTTTTGGAACAGCTGGTCAGGTCAAGAAACCCAACCCCTCTCCACCAACCGGAGCCCCGCCCCCTGCCCCCGGCTGGCCGGGGAGTGGAAGGCCAAAGACGGAGAGGAGGGCGCTCGCTGCTGCTCCCCGCCAAAGCGCAGGCTCGGCCTGCCTTATCCAGTGGGACGGCAAAGGGTCACTCTAAAAATTGCTGCAGCCGGGTCTTGTCAGGTGGCTGCTGGTGGCTCCCCACCGGATTTTCCTTCTCCCTCTCTCTGTCTCCACAGATCCCTTCCCAAGAGGAGTCTCCTGCTAAAACTTCATCACCTCAAGTTGAGCTGCCACTTCACCCAGGAGGGTAAGGAGCTGGGACAATAGTCGCCAATTCCTGCCTTCTAGATCCTGGGGTGTGTGTGGATGTGTGGGTGGCAGAGGGTGGGCTGAGTGTTTGTGGTTGTAGAGCTATTTTACTGAAGGGAGTCTACAGCTGGGTCAGGGGTTCATGTCCCTAATCTGGAGTTGGGAGGCAAAAAACATTTTTTTGAAATCTGAGAAATATAATGTGTTAGGAGAATGTCACAGTAACAGAAATGCATGAGAGTGATGCCCTACCAACGTAAAACCACCTGTAATTTCTAACAAAAATTCTCAATCTCTAAAGCTTAAGATACATTTTTCTTTCACTACTTTATAGAGAAGGAGAAGGAGAGAAAATTCTTAGGCTTTGTTCACAAAGTTTAGAATTCTACCTTTATTTTTATCAAAAATCTTTTAAATATTTGGTACTGATCGGTTTGGATAAAATGTTACCATTTTATCTAAATTCAAGGCACAAAAATCAGGCATCTCTGAATTCCCAGAAATATAACCTATTGACAAAATAGAAATATCCTTCCTGCAAAAAAACTCAAATTTGTTATTTGGCTAAAAAATAGGTTTTTGTCTTAAATGTGCACATATCATTATGCTGACATACATTTTATATTAAAAATCATGTTGGAAGTATCTGGTAAAGTGGAAACCTCCCCCCACCCTCAAAGTTGGACTTGAAATGGCAAACGACAGAAGCTAGGAGGGTTTCTATTCCTGGAGGTTAGGGCTGATGAGCGCCGACAGATGCAGTGATAGGAATGTGTCCAGGACAGGGAGCAGGAGCAGCTGATTCGCCCCTTTGGCAAAAAGACATTCTGGGATCCCAGTTCATACTGGCATGAGAGTGACAGTGACACTTTAGCACACATGGCTTTTCAGCTTGCCCTGTTGTAGACTCTCTCCCAGGAAGCATGGGTGCAGGGCCATGGGAAGGAAAATGACCTTAAATGTGAAGTAATAACTTTTCTGTGACCAGTTTTGGGAGCCTTCATCTGGGATCTGTTTGGGGCCAGGAAGAATTTAAGTGCAATACTTTCGCATGGACTTGCCCACTTACAGACAAGGGTCCGATTATGTACCATTGCTTGGCGGCATTATTCTCAGTCCGGTGGTTCTGGATCTATTTTGGGTATGGACCCCATGAAAACGCTGAGCCCACTGTGTGAAAAGTACACATGAACACATGCATGCAATATGTTTCAGACTATTCCACAGGACTCATGGACTCACCTGATACTAACCCAGATCAGGAATGCCAGATACAAATCAGGTCACCCAGCTACATTTGAATTTCAGGTAAGCCACAAATCATCTTTTAGTGTAAGTATGTCCCCAACACTGCCTGGGACATACTTATACTAAAATATGATTCATAGTTTATCTGAAATTCAAATGTAACTTGACATCTTGTATTTTTATTTGCTAAATCTAGCAGTTCAGACCCATATACATAGATCCCATGTGAGGAAACCCTGTCTCAGTCAATTCATCCCTATCTGATAATGAGTAGATTCTAGAGATATGGAAGGCCATATTAAAGGGAGAATTGGTGTAGGAACAGATTTTGACAATTCTGACAGCAAAAATAAGCTGTATATTCATAATTCCCTTCAATATTATACAAGAAAAAGTAATGGATCTCCTTGTTTGACAAATGATTAAGCTGAAATCCTAAAAGGTTAGTTGTTCTGCCACAGGTCTGCCACGGGTCTATCAAGTGATTAGAGCAGAATGAACACCAAAACTCAATTTTGAGTTCTATGGTGATCAAAAAGGCATCAGTCTTAAAACTCAATTTGTAACCCCCTCTCCCTCCAACACAGAAAATACTAGGAAAAAGAAAGAGCCATTTTACTAAAGCTTTCAACAAAACCCAAACAAAAACTTTTGTACTGTGTCCTATGTCCAGCCTTAGAGAATAGAATTATAGTTAACTTTGTGCACAGAGTCTGTAGACTTTATAGATGAAAACTAGGCACAGCATATAGCTAAGTTGAACCACATGAAATTGAAAATATTTGCTTTTAATTTCATATTCGATCTAGTACTTCTAAAGGAAGTGCTTGATTATCTGATCAACAAATTTATGCAAGCCCTCCTTGGCCCTATTTATTTGGCTTACCTAACCCATTGGATTTTCACATTCTTACTACCCTTAATAGGACAAAGAAATCCACAGGATCAATGTCTCCCCAGACGAATTTATTTTACTTTCAAAAAGGTAACTGTTTTCTTCCAATATTTGGAACCAGAAAGAACCATTTCATGTTCTCCATATCAAAATTTTAATTTTATAAACATGAGCTGGAGCTTGCACTGTCTCAATCTTCCCGTGTTAGAAAAAGCTAACTTTTAACCTACTACAGTTTTTATCCTACCCTGGATTTAAAGAAGACAATATACGGGGCCAGGGTTTCCATAGGTTTGAATTTTTGCTCTGGTACACACTGCACACTTACTTATGTGATCTTGGACAAGTTTTTTTTACTCTTTCTGATTCTTAATTTCTTCATCTGTAAAATGAACATAATATAACCTACCTTTTAGGATATCTGTAATATTTAAATTTTAAAAATAAAATTATGTAAAAGTACTTAACCCAAGGCTCAGCACACAGTTTACCCTCAATTAATAAATCCTAGCTATATAGCTGTTATTTTAGGTGGAAATGGAGCTATCCATTTACGTTAAATGCGTAATACAGATTCCTGCTTGGTGATGTATATTTAGGAATTACTATACTTAAATTTGGCAAATACAAAAGATGATGAAAAATGTAATGATTTACGTAATTCTGCCCAGCTGCTTATCAGCTGTTGAATACATAGCACTAGAAATGGCCCAAGAGCCAGGATCTGCAGCAGGCATGGGGAGGGGAGTGTGGAATTGCATCTCTGTTAGCCTTCTGCCCAGTTTCTAAAGGGCAGGTCTTCCAGGGTAGTCAAGAGGCTGCTCTAGGTGACAGCAGATGGAGTAGAGGGAGGGAGGCTGTGGAGTTCGTAGCCAGGGAAGGGGAATTCTCTGGGCTTCCTCCACAGAATGAAAGGGTAGCTCCAGTAGCAGAGGGACCTTCTACAACCCTCTGCATCCTGTGCAAAGTCTCTTCTTTGACCCAACAGGGAAGGCACTGGCAGTGCCTCCAAATAGCTGGTCATCCCATTACACAACCTCAGCTGCTGTGGCTAAACCGGCTCCTCCTTCCAGAATTCCTACTATGGTAGGAACTCTGTGAAAAGTGCAAGCCACCAACAGTCCCGGCGGAAGCGCGTAAAGTTCTTCCCTTTGATCCCAAAAGGCAATGTGTTAGACGCCCCCACTAGGTAGCCAGGGAGAACCAAGCCTACTGTGGTTTAGGAAAAATGGAGAAACAGCCTTCACACTCTCCCAGCCATGAGCAGGTTAGCAAAGATGCATGCCCTGCCATGCAGACCATAACCCGAGCCAAAGCCCTCCCTATGGTATAGTAGTCACACCCTGGCTGATGGCCCTGGCTACCAAGTTTGGGGACACCCTGAGCAGCTGACAGTAAGACATTCACTCTGTTACAAAGAAAAAAGAGAGAGAGTTTAAAAAAAAAAAGAGTAAGTAAAATCCTCCTCCAACTTTGCAAAGTTAAAATACAAACAGAATCAAAAAGAATGAATGTTTTCAAAATATATTGCTCGGCCTCTAAATTATATTCTATATATGAACACATGTATGTAACTCATTATTGTAACACCTCTTCCTCACTGCCACAGTTGACTGCCATTGTGACCATCATTGACGATGACCTAGGAGTGCACAGTGAACATTTGTATCATTGTAAAAAACACAGTGAGAGTTCCTGTGTGAATTGCTCTGACTACATGTTCACATGTGACCTGGTTACCGGGTAATACATTGTTTAAAATACTCAGTTTTTCTCTAGTCATCTTCTCTTAGCCCACGCCGTCAGCCTCGAAGCCCGGCACTATGACCCAATTAGTAAACGGAAGTGAATTAAATTCTTCCACTTTCCTTTCCTGCTCATACGTATTACTTTGCCAGCCTTGTATGACTTCTTTCCTTGAAGATTGCCCTTGCTCTTAACTTAAACATGATTGTGGAAGAGTCCTGGTTGGTCAAGTGGCATGCAGTGTGTTTGGGTGGATATGTGTTTCTGTGCACCCAGTGTGACGTGCTTTGTGTCTGTACTCCCCAGAAAGGCTCCAATGTGAAGGGCCTAGAGAGTTTGTTGAAGCCTTCCCTGTATGTCCCATGAGAACATAGCCTCTGGGTTCTGATCCCCCATAAAGATGGAGCTAGTCTTTTCTGTAACAAGGCCTGGAGCACAAGATGCAGCTTATTGATTCTTTTCGTTTGTTTGTTTCTGAGACGGAGTCTCACTCTGTCACCCAGGCTGGAGGGCAGTGGTGCAATCTTGGCTCACTGCAACCTCCGCCTCCCAGGTTCAAGTGATTCTCCTGCCTCAGCCTCCTGAGTAGCTGGGACCACAGGCACCCTCCACCATTCCTGGCTAATTTTTGTATTTTTAGCAGAGACGGGGTTTCACCATATTGGCCAGGCTGGTCTCAAACTCCTGACCTCGTGATCTGCCCACCTCAGCCTCCCAGCTTATTGATTCTTACTGGCCTACAGTCCTCCTTAAGTTGAGAAAAGCAGTGGCTTTGGAAGATGCAGGAGCGGGGCCACAGGCAGAGCATTTGTTAGGACATAGGAACAAATGAACAACTCTGCAGCCCTAAAATCAACATCAGAGCTTTGCTCAGCTTCAAAGCAATGACCCTGATCCTCAAGTTCCTCTGAAGGGTCTGCACCAGTGTCCTTATTGGAGGAAAATGGCAGGCACAGACTCAGAGCACTTGGGCAGGTGGATAGACAGCCTTACGTACCTATGAGTTGCAGACCCAGCAATGAGATATCATGGTAGCTCTAAAGAAAGACTGACTGCCATGTGTGTACCTATGCAACAATCTTGCACGTGCTTCACATGTACCCCAAAACATAAAATGCAGTAAAAATAAATAAATAAATAAATAATAAAAAAAAGAAAGACTGAATTTATGAGCATATCTAGGAAAATTTGGCCACAAGAAAGTTGTTTGCAGGCTTTGATTTTTAATAGTTTCTCCTTCCTTCCTTCCTTTCTTCCTTCCTTCCTTCCTTCTTTCTTTCTTCTTTCTTTTTGTTTTTTGACAGAGTCTCATTCTGTTGGCCAGGCTGGAGTGCAGTGGTATAATATCAGCCCACTGCAACCCCTGTCTCCCAAGTTCAAATGATTCTCCTGCCTCAGCCTCCTGAGTAGCTGGGATTACAGGTGCGCACCACCACACCCAGCTAATTTTTGTATTTTTGGTCGAGACAGGGTTTTGCCATGTTGGCTAGGCTGGTCTTGAACTCCTGGCCTCAGGTGATCCACCCACCTCAGGCTCCCAAAGTGCTGAGATTACAGGAGTGAGCCGCGGCACTCAGCCTGATTTCAAGTTTCTTAAATGATCTCCTACCTGTTCCTCTCCCTCTCCCCACTTTAGAGAGAGCTAAATAAGCCAGTTATCACTAAAAAGTGAATTCACGGGCCCTAAAAGCCTTAATAAAAAATATATAAATACATATGTGTGTGTATCTATCTATACGTTATCAATAACATTATAGATTACCTGGACAACATTATCAATTGCCTGACTTAATTGATATTTATAGAACATTACACCCAACAATTGCAGAATACAAATTCTTCTGAAATGCACGTGGTATATTCAGCAAGTCAGTATGTGTGTGTGTGTGTGTGTGTGTGTGTGTGTGTGAGTGCACGCGTATATATTCCACAAAGGCTACTCTGATAGAAATTTGTATGTGAGTCATAGAAGGACACTTATTTACAAAACAAAAACCGTGTATATCTGGGAAAAAGAGTAAATCTACCCATTAACAGGTTAGCTTGGATTCATTTGTCAGACTAGCTAATGTATCACCCAGGGAGGTCTTAGAGAAATAGGACAGGGCAAGAGAATATAAAGAAAAAGAGGGGCATGGAAGTTTTCATGAGTGGAACAGGCCGGGGTTGGGTTAACAGTGGGAACACCAGGAGCAGCATGAAGGTCAGGCAAGGGAGGAAAAAGAAGCCATCAATAGGAAGTAAGAGAAAGAAAGTAGAGAGAGAGTTTTTACTGATATCACTATTTTGTCTAGGCTCAAGTTGCCCTCTCTTTTCCTGGAGATTTCTTAGTCCTCCTGGATTGTATATGAATTTATCAAGTTCAAAGTCCCTGCACCTAATATCCTGTATGTATGGACCTAACCTTACCTGCCCAACTGCCTCCCTCATGACCTCAGCCATCTCTGAATACATGCGACAGGCTGATCATGCCTCCCTGCTTCAGCTTGAAACACTTCCTCTACTTCTAATAACCTTCTCCCTCCTATACATGCTTCTCTTTAAAACTCTTCAGCTACCAGGATCCAATAATATTCATGCTATCTGCAAACCTCCCATTCTAACACTACCCCACCACAATAGTCTTTTTTTATTTGAATCCTTAAATCCAGACACACAGATTCAGTCTATTCCATGTACTCTGTTGTTTTGCTTACCTAACCTATAACCAAATGCCCCAAGTTTTCGGAACTTTTGGGCTTACCCCTACCTATCAAAATAAAAATAATCTGTTTCTCAGCTTGTGTATTTGCATGTATTCCTGTTCTCTCCCTGATGTTTTAAAGAATCTCGTAGAAATATTTACATGTTCTGGAAATCTTCCCTTGGTTACTGTTTGCCACTTCTTTTCTGAGTCACTGTGACTGTCCCATATTGCCTCCTGCACCTCATGACTGCTTGTCCACGATGTGGTGGCTTTCTCTGATTCACTTCACTCGAAAGCTTGAACAGGCTCCTTTCTTTATTCGCAAAGAAAACTAACAGAGGCTATTGCTTGTCATGAAAATGGTTCACATTTTTTTGAACATTCACTTTTTGTCAGGTACTCTGCAAAATGCTGTTATAGACATTTCCTCATTAGGCTTTCATTGACAACCGTAGAGGCAGGCACTGTTATAATCTTCTCTTAAGAAATAAGTCAATGGAGACTGTAAAAGGCTAGGTCATCTACCAAAAGTCACACTGCAGGTAAGTAGTAAAATTAGTATTTATGTTTTATTTTCATTGTCATTCTATTTGAAATATTACCAAATTTCTCTTTCTCCTATGAGTTCTTCTTTGACTCGTGGATTATTTAAAGGGAAATTGTTTTATTTTCAAATATTGAAAACTAAGTGGTTTTCTTAGATAGCTTATTGTTATTAATTTCTAATTTAATTCCATTTGGGTCAGAGAGTATGCTAAAATACTGACATCCCTCTGTAAATATTATGTGTATATCAGACAAATTGAAATAACCAAACAGCTACTGCCCTGAGCTTCTCTGAGTCCCTCCCACCCTTCCACCCTCTCCTGGGTCTCACTATATCTAGTAACTGAAGAATTACACAGTGTAACCCAGCGGTGTCCTCTGGGACCCAGCCCCGGCACTGTGGCCTGAATCCATTTTATTTAGTAGGTGTCCTGTTTCATCAGTAATTAATATTTTAAAAATTGCCCTTACATGCTACTTATGAAACAACGTCTTAATGATGGATAAACAGAATATTTCGTGTTTCAGTCTGAGGCACTCAGATTACTCTTTAGCCTTAGGATTTCCTCTAAAACAATGAGCATTTGCAAGCCGTGTATTTATATGAATAAAAAAATTGGCCACAAGAGTTCTTCCAGAAACACAGACAGGACTTTTCTCCCAAAATTTACTCTGCTGTGCTTACCTAGCTTCTTATTAACATTTTGCATTTGCCATGTCTTGTCTTTCTAATGTAAGTTACATCTTGTACTGCTCCATCATTCCCAGCACTGTGCTGTCCACACCGAGATGGATATCTGATAACTGCTTCCTGGACAAATATTCAAAAGTTTCTCCCAGAAAATCCAACAAGGAGACACTCAACACATAAGTTAATGCATTTGAGCATTAAAATGATAGTGGGTTCATAATCTATTTTTACAAGGTAAGGATGCATTTTGCATTGTTTGCAAAAAAGAATGAAGAAGGATCTATGTGCTACTCTCTTGTAAAAAAAAAAAAAACATAAATGTGAATATGACAATTGGAGCTTAAAGAAGAAAACAAAAGCCCTGGAAATGAAATAGGCCATCTCTATTTTCTGCCTGCCTGCAACTCTTCTTCTGCATGGATAGGAGCAGGAGCAAATACAATAGAAGGGCTATACAATTACTTAAACATATACACCAGCCATCAAATTGAAAACCTTTCAAGGAGAGCCAAAGCTGAGTTTTACCCCTCAAGAAGAAATTACAATGGGATTTAAAACATAAACACACACACACACACACACCAAAGACAAAAATTGTAAAACACCTAAATACATAAATGCTTATCAGTAGGATAATGGTTAAACAATGTATGGTATACCCTTACTATGTGATAGTATGCACCGATTAGAAAGAATGAGGTAGATTTATACATGTAGTTCTGTGGAAAGATGTACATGAGTTACTGCTAAGTGGAAAGAGCAAATTGTTGAATAATTAGCATAAACCTATTTTGATATAAGTTTTCTGTAGTGTTATGTTGGAGCTGGCTTACACTGGCTCACAAGAGCTGATTGTTTAATTTTCAGAAATTTGGCAGGCTGATTGTTAAGCAGTTAGTAGCTTGAAATCAGCCATGATGAGTGTATTTGCACCAAATAAATCATCAGATTAGGCTAGGTGAGTTGGCTCATGTCTGTAATAATAGGACTTTGGGAGGCTGAGGCAGGTAGATTGCTTGAGCCCAGGAGTTTCAGACTATCCTGGGCAACATGGTGAAACCTATTCTCTTCAAAATCTACAAAAAAAGTAGGAAGACATAGTGGCATGCACCTGTGCCCCCAGCTATTCAGGAGGCTGAGGTGGGAGGATTGTTTGAGTCCTGGAAGTCGAGGCTGCAGTGAGTCAAAATCACACCATTGCACTCTAGCCTGGGTGATAGAATGAGACCCTGTCTCAAAAAAAACAAAAAAGGTTAAAAATACTTGCCTTTTAAAGAGTTGCTATTGTTTCATGGTTTTTATTTTTTCTATATTCTGGTATTTCAGTCTTTTCTTTTATGGCTTCTGGATTTTGTGTCAGCTGAGAAGGGCTTTCCCTTCCTTACGATATAAAACAGAAACAAGAACCCTAGCTTGTTCTGGTCTTATATAAGTTTGTGTATGTGTGTAAGTTACTTAGATATTTAATTCATCTGGAAGATTTTTTAGTGAATATATAGAGTAGGAAATCAATTAACCTAATGCTGTCATTACAAGTTCTTGCTCATCGATTTTTAAGTGTCATATTTATCCTAATATACTTACACACACATACACTATATAAATATGTAAATATGCACCCACATTTATACTGTATATATCTACACACACATACACACATATACATATATGGGTTTCTACCCTTTATTTTGTTCTGCTGAATTTATAATTTTCTACCTCTTATCTTATTCCACTGAATTTTTTTTAAATTCCTGATCCAAAATTTTTAGTTCCTGTAATTTTTTACATCTGGTGAGAATTTCTTTATTTTTAAACAAAATTCCTAGATATTCTTTTATACTCGCTCCCTCAGTTAAACTCTGAAATCATTTTATCAAGTTCCAGAAAGAAAAAATATCTTATAAAGGTAGCAACTAAAATTTCACTGAATTGACATCCATCTCTTCATATAGGAATGTAGAGTCCCTCTCTGTTAAATCCTCTGGCAAAATCTTATAGTATTTATCATATGTGTCTCACTAAATTCAAGTCAAGTATGTATATCTCTTAAAATATAACAGGTTGTATTGCTACAGCAAATAAAATCATCTTTCCATAATATTTTCTACATTTCACATGGATTCCAGAATTTTTGTATTTTACTGAGGAAAACCTTCAGAGTATTTATAATTCACTTTTTAATGAGAGTAAACTAAGCCCTTAAATAATATTTAACTACTATTCTACTGTATAGCTCAATCAGAAAATGTTGGCTGGGTGTGGCAGCTCACATCTGTAATCCCAACACTTTGGGAGGCTGAGGCAAGAAGATCATTTGAGGCCAGGAGTTCAAGACCAGCCTGGCCAACATGGTGAAACCCCATCTCTATTAAAAATACAAAAATTAGCTGGGCATGGTGGTACACACCTATAGTCCCAGCTACTCGGGAGACTGAGGCAGGAGAATCGCTTGAACCCTGGAGGCCGAAGTTGCAGTGAGCCTAGATCATGCCCCTGCATTCCAGCCTGGGCAACAGAGTAAGACTCTGTCTCAAAAAAAAAAAAAAAGAAAGAAAAAATAAAATAAAATGTGGTCACGTTTTCTGTATAATTTCTTGGCAATACAGTTATGGAGAGGTCTCATTTGATAACATAAATCTTTCTAGAATTGTCTTGAATGCTTCATGCTGAAGTAAACTATCCATAAAATGTGCATCTACTTTAATATATCATCTTTAAATCTATTTTTGAAAATTAATCTATTTTATGCCATATAAACTATTATGAAAAAGAAAAGTTTCTCAGTGTAATATTTCAAAGTCTAAAGCACAATTAAAACCATGCCATTTTTTCTCTTTTTTTAGCAAGTTCTTGCCTGTCACAGTGTATTTGCCAACATGGCACCCAAAAAGAAGATTGTCAAAAAGAACAAAGGCGATATCAATGAGTTGACTATAATCCTAGAAGATAGCCCCCTAAACAAACTGAATGCTTTGAATGGGCTACTAGAGGGAGGCAATGGCCTTAGCTGCATTTCTTCTGAACTAACAGATGCGTCTTATGGCCCCAACCTGTTGGAAGGTTTAAGTAAAATGCGGCAGGAGAACTTCCTATGTGACTTAGTCATTGGTACGAAAACCAAATCCTTTGATGTTCATAAGTCAGTGATGGCTTCATGCAGTGAGTACTTTTACAACATCTTAAAAAAAGACCCGTCAACTCAGAGGGTGGATCTCAATGATATCTCACCGCTAGGCCTGGCCACTGTCATTGCGTATGCCTACACTGGAAAGCTCACTCTCTCCTTGTATACAATAGGAAGCATTATTTCTGCTGCTGTTTACCTTCAGATCCACACTCTTGTAAAGATGTGCAGTGATTTTCTGATACGGGAAATGAGTGTTGAGAATTGCATGTATGTTGTTAATATTGCTGAAACATACTCCCTGAAAAATGCAAAAGCAGCAGCACAGAAATTTATTCGGGATAACTTCCTTGAATTTGCAGAATCAGATCAGTTTATGAAACTTACATTTGAACAAATCAATGAACTTCTTATAGATGATGACTTACAGTTGCCTTCTGAGATAGTAGCGTTCCAGATTGCAATGAAATGGCTAGAATTTGACCAAAAGAGAGTGAAATATGCTGCAGATCTTTTGAGCAATATTCGCTTTGGTACCATCTCTGCACAAGACCTGGTCAATTATGTCCAATCTGTACCAAGAATGATGCAAGATGCTGATTGTCACAAACTTCTCGTAGATGCTATGAACTACCACTTGCTTCCATATCATCAAAACACATTGCAATCTAGGCGAACAAGAATCCGAGGTGGCTGCCGAGTCCTCGTCACTATTGGGGGACGTCCAGGCCTTACTGAGAAGTCCCTTAGCAGAGACATCTTGTATAGAGACCCTGAAAATGGATGGAGCAAGCTTACGGAAATGCCATCCAAAAGTTTTAATCAGTGTGTGGCTGTGATGGATGGATTTCTTTATGTAGCCGGTGGTGAAGACCAGAATGATGCAAGAAATCAAGCCAAGCATGCAGTCAGCAATTTCTGCAGGTACTTGATCTTTTATTAGGAACTGAAATGGTTCAAAATTATAGGGAAATAGCCCTAACATAGAAGTAAATTAATCGTGCTTATTAGCTTAGATCATTGGCTCAGTAAACCAACAATAATAGTAATGCCACCTTATGTATGTTCAGCACTTTATATTATATAAAGTGCATTCATATATATTATGCACTATAGATTTCTGAAACAAGCCTGTGAGGTGGCCGGGGAAGATATGATTATTCTGATTTTATATATGAGAAACCTGATAGCCAGAGAAATTATAACACCAGTAAGCAGCAATTCACATTTGCTCATTTCTAGTTGGGTACTCTTCACAATACACTGACTTTTGACAGAAATTAAGTACAAATTTAGTTTTTAACACTAAGTAGTAAGAAAGAATAAAATAATGCAAAATTTATTTTAAGTGACTGCTACTGACAACTATCAAATTCATAACTGGCAAATAGAATGAGATCATTAAAATGCGGCAGCTAATTAATTTGAAATACTTATTCGAAAACTGAATAACAGAAAATGTGTAATTTTGACACATATGGAAAGAGTAAAAGCATAACACATCCTTCAAAAAATGGAATTCAAATCCCATATTATTTTATATATTTATGATTAAAAATTAAACTTCCATTTATATGAAATGTTCAGAAAGTCATGCTTACATCATAATAGTAGTATAAAGTCAAACATAACTAATGAGCAGGATCTGAAAATTTGTGTAGTATTTCATGAAAAGTATTCTTTATTATTCCATTGTGTATATGCATTTAAAATAACCCAATTAACTAATTTTTAGTGTTTAATTTGTAAGTATAGTTAAGTTTAATTTGAGAGTTAAATGGGACAAAGATGAACATCAGACTGAAGGAGTGAGTTCTGCATTTACAATACTTCTAAACTACATCAACAGGAAAGCGTCAGTTCACTATGCTTGTTTTCTTTCTTCTGAAAAGACACCTGTTAGGACTCAAGTCGAAATCAATTTCAATGCTTATACATGGATAGTTCCAAGCAATGAAAAAAATACATATATTTATCCCTAAACTAAAAAGTCTTCTTTATAAGTGCTGAGAAATACAAGAGTATACAAAGTTAAGCCTTTGTTGATGTTTTTAGACATGAGTTCCATTGATCTCAGTCTAACAGACAAGAGAAGACGTGGTGGAGTGGCTTGGCTTTAGTGTCGCAATGGCCAAGATAGGTGTAGGAATAAGGGGTTTGTGAGAAGTGGAGAAATCCAGTCAGTCAATTTGTATCTTAAACAGTGAGAGGCAGCTGGAAATGGCTGGCATCTGAAGATATGCAGAATTGACTTTAATATGGTGGTGCCCACCTCTGGTCGCCACAAATGCCACATCTCATAAATCCCACTGGATGATAGATATTTGAATATGGAGGAAAGAAGGACTGAAAGTTCAGTCTCTGGGCTCTTCTCCAAGTGGCCCCATAAAGGCAGTGATCTTATAAACGAAGGAGGGGCGGGGGCGAGGGGGAGTCAGTGCCAGCTTTGCCTTTTTTTCCAAGTGTCACACATTTTTACTGGCTAAGAGAGAAACACCAGCCTCCAGGTGAGGAGCTGGGCCAGGTCCCTCGCCTCCTTGCAGGGGAAGTGTCAGGCTTCCCACTCATGGTTTGCAGAGTAACAGGGGTTCCCCAGCTGCCGCCGCCAAGGCTGTCACACCTCCTCTGCCATTTCCAGATACGATCCCCGCTTCAACACCTGGATACACCTGGCCAGCATGAACCAGAAGCGCACGCACTTCAGCCTGAGCGTGTTCAACGGGCTCCTGTACGCCGCAGGCGGCCGCAACGCAGAAGGCAGCCTGGCCTCGCTGGAGTGCTACGTGCCCTCCACCAATCAGTGGCAGCCGAAGACGCCCCTGGAGGTGGCGCGCTGCTGCCACGCCGGCGCGGTCGCCGACGGCCGCGTGCTGGTGACCGGCGGCTACATCGCCAACGCCTACTCGCGCTCCGTGTGCGCCTACGACCCGGCCAGCGACTCGTGGCAGGAGCTGCCGAGCCTGAGCACACCCCGGGGCTGGCACTGCGCGGTCACGCTGGGCGACAGAGTGTACGTGATGGGCGGCAGCCAGGTGGGGCCGCGCGGGGAGCGCGTGGACGTGCTGACAGTGGAGTGCTACAGCCCCGCCACCGGCCAGTGGAGCTACGCGGCGCCGCTGCAGGTGGGAGTGAGCACGGCGGGCGCCTCGGCGCTGCACGGCCGCGCCTACCTGGTGGGGGGCTGGAACGAGGGCGAGAAGAAGTACAAGAAGTGCATCCAGTGCTTCAGCCCGGAGCTCAACGAGTGGACGGAGGACGACGAGCTACCCGAGGCCACCGTCGGCGTGTCCTGCTGCACCCTCTCGATGCCCAACAGCGTGACTCGGGAATCCCGGGCCAGTTCGGTGTCTTCCGTGCCAGTCAGTATCTGAGCCCAGGTAGATGCGGGGACGCCGGAAGAACACGTTATTTATTTATAGAGCCACGTGGTTAACCTTTGAGTTCACGAAAAGGAAAATATTTAACATTTACTACACCGATTGTATTGTAAAATTTGTCAAGGCACATGTCTTGATGGCTTTAAATTCCTGGTATGGCATAATCTACCTCTGTCTTTTTTTTTTTTTTTTTTTTTTTTATTAACAAAAAAACAGGACAAAACCAAAAAGAAAAATTTATTTAATATGAAAATGGGTTGCATA
>CAUYLG010052193.1:0-12783 GCA_963573385.1 Cacajao melanocephalus | reverse complement strand
TCAATGGGATGTTTTTTCCATCTGTTTGTATCTTCTCTTATTTCCTTGAGCAGTGGTTTGTAGTTCTTCCTGAAGACGTCCTTCATATCCCTTGTTAGTTGTATTCCTAGGTATTTTATTCTCTTTGTAGCAATTGTGAATTAGAATTCACTCATGGGTTCCATAGCTATTATATATATGTATATATTTTATGACCTTCTGTGTAATTTCCAAGAGATTTCTGGGGATGAGATAAACATATGTGCTTCATCTACCATTTTAAACAGAAACTCATGGACAGCAGATTTTGCCCTTCCCCCATATTTACACGTACTGAGTTGCTGATTAACTAAGGCTCTCAAACTTCTATTATATTAATTATTTTCCCAACTATTCTCTTTCTCCCTGTGCATTTGCATTTTTAAAACAAATAGTGACCAGGCATGGTGGCTCATGCCTGTAATCTCAGCACTTTTGGAGGCTGAGGCAGGAGGATCACTTAAGCCCTGGAGTTGCCTAGCCTGGGAAACATAGAGAGACCGAATTTTTACAAATAAGATACAAAAAATTGGCTGGGTGTGGCAGTGTACACCGTAGTACCAGCTACCTTGGAGGGGCTGAAGTGGGAGAATCCCTTGGACCTAGGAGGTTAAGGCTTCGGTGAGCTGTGATCATACCACTGGATTCCAGCCTGAGTGAGAGTGAGGCCCTGTTTCAAAAAAAATTAAATATAGGACTTTACATATATGTCTATTACATTTTCTTTGTTTTTCATTCAGCCATTCAGTGGAGAGTGAAGAAACCCCACTTAAGCTTGTTTGAGGAAAAGGAAAATCTGTTGCTGCATGCATCTGAAAAGTCCAGGGGATATGAGCATCAGATATAGTTTGATCCAGGAGCTCAAATAATGACATTAAACTCACTTTCTATCCCCTTTTTTTCTTTCAGCCTTTCAGCTCTTCTTTTCTCCTGATTGCCTTCATTCTCAGGGAAAGATTATACACATGGTAGCTTTTGATACTCATACCTATTGAGACCATCCTGTTACTCCCAGTAATGCCGGGAGTGGCTGCTTCTCAGAAGACTGGTGTGCTCCTGGGATAATTGCCTTTCTGGAAGCTTATTTAGAAGCACTTTTAATAGAGACCATTGGAATGACTCTGGGTAGACCTTTATCAGAACCTGGAGCATAGCAGCAATACCTGGGGATTCTATTAAAAACAGTAAGACCAACACAGTGGGTAAGAATGAACTGTGGACAGGAACAGAGGAGGCAGTTCAGGAAATGAATTGCTGGGGGAAGGAAAATTATATACTTTGAGCACTTTTGTTTTTTAATGGGCATTTCATACACGGAGGCAGTTAAAAGTATGTGCTCTGCAATCACAGCCCTGCCAGGGATATATTAGGCCCTTGATCTTGAGTGCATCTTAAACTTTAAAGTACTGGGAATCAAGGGAGAATGTAGTTGAAAGGCAGATTCTGTTTCAGTAGGTCAGAGGTGGCACTTGAGACTCTGTGTCTCTAACCAGCTCCCCGGGGATGCAGATGCAGATGCTGCAGTGCGTAGAATATGCTTTCAGTACCAAGGACTTAACTTTTCTTGGCTGTAGTTGGCTCACATATAAAATGTCGGTATCAGTACCTTTGTCATAAGATCATGGAGAGAATTAGAATGTAAAGAAATTACAAGAGCTCTTGACACAGTGTAAGCACTCAAATGTTGACTATTATTTCTGAAGAATGGGAACAATGAAGGTGCCTTCGTGAAGACTGAGGGTACGAATGCCAGGTGCTCAGTGCGAGGCATGATGCATAAAGAGCTTTGGGTGAGGACTTCCTATGTACCCAGCATTTGATGCTGTTTCTCATTCAATCCTTCTGAACTCTGTGAGACAGATACTATCATCCTTTACATCTGATAGATGTGCAAACCAAAACTTAGGTTAAAAAAGCTTGTCCAAGACCACAAGTTTACTAAGCAATGGAGCTGGGGTTTAAGCCCAGGTCCTGTGGCAGCAAAACTTGCGAATGTAGTCATTAACCGGCCCTCCAATAATAATTGTTACTGTTGTTATCTTACTAAGTCCTCATGATAAAGGTGGATTTTTACGCCCATTTTACAGGAGAGGAAACTGAGTTGTAGGGACTTTAGTAACTTGTCTAAAGTCACACACACAGTCCCCATCCCTTTCTTATATACAAGGTTGGCAGGAAGTGGTGACATCTTTTGAGATGGGCTGAGGAGGCACATGGACCAGAATTTGGGTTCTGCCCTCCCCGTTATAGACCTGTGTTTTTCATGAAGTCCCCTGACAACAGACGAACAGGCATCCATTCTCCTCCTCACGCCACAGGGATGGTTGGGAGAAGCCTCCTATCTCCACTGAGGAACTTTGTGCCAAGTTACCTACATGTCTACCCTACCTATCCCCCACCTGAACTCAGCAGGACAACACAAAGAAAGCATGAAGAACTTTTCTGTGCTGCTTTTGGAAAAGCTGCTAACCCCTGGCATAACCAATCCATATGAAGAATGAAACAGCAATGATTGATGAAAAAGGATTTTACAATTCCAGAGTGCTCAAAGTGATGAAAGAAGGCTATTGAGGATGATGTATGTGTTAGACTTGTTTCTCCAGGACCCAGACTCCAAGAGGGAGATGTACCTGCAGGAAGTTTAACTGGGGAGACTTTAGAGTCCTCACCTGTTGGGGATAAAGGCAGTAGGTTAGAGCAGAGTTCAACTAAGATACTGGCCTCAGACTATGGCACAGGGATAGCTCTGGAGCTGGAGTGGCCCAAGGGAAGGCCTTCCTTGATTAGTCACTGTATGCAGGCTGTCCCTGAGGAGGGTGAGACCTTGGGTGTGGAGAATCTCTCTAGGTGAATGCAACACCCAGCCACTCAGTGGTGAGTCATGACCTGCCAACCCTTCCAGGATCTGGGGGCATGAGTGTTTCCACTCTGAAGTGGGGAGCTGGGACTCACTACAGCATCCACCATAGCACATCTGATGGATTATCAAGGTGTTGAACTTGGCAACTTCGTAGTGAAACTATAAATCTTATTTTAAGAATAAAATACCCCACTGGCAAACCCAAAGACTGTTTAGGGAACAGTAATGATGGCGACTGATCAAGGAGGCCCCGTAGTCCTGCCCAACCCTAAAAGTTGTCTAACTCAGTTATTAGGTAAGAATGGAAAATAACACAAAAGAACCAAGGAGGTGTTGTGAATGAAATTTTTAGCACAAAGTGTTTCATCCATTTCTGCCTATTTTGGGTTTCCTATTTCCACCCTATGCCAAATGTGCTTGCATATACATACACACGACTAACCTTCAACATGGCTTCCTTTTAGAGACATAAAAAGCTCATGAATCAACGCCAATAACATTTCCCCAGACTTTCTTTGAAAGGTGCAGATGAACGAGCTTGACAGAAAACTTTTTTGCTTGAAATTTTCCCTTTCTCTTTGCATAAATTTAAGGGGAAAGGCTGCCAAATGTTCAATGACGCTCAGCATGGTGGCTTCTGGCAGGGACACTCTGTACCAGCAGCTAAATGAATGTTTCCCTGAATCACTGACTTATCATCCTTTATCACCTGCTCTGTTCCCCCCTTTTCTGCACTGAGGCTTTCTAAATGACGTGGGGAGGGGAAAAAAAAAACTTCAGAACCACAACAAGACACTACATATTGATGTTGGTTACTGAGAATTCATTCGGTGTTAATACATAAGATTTCAGTGAGGAGCACGAAGCTATTGAAAGCTATAAATGGGTAAGAGGGGTCAAGCCCCGATGCTACAGAGTATCTGGACATTTTGGGCTGTAGCTTTGTATTAGGAAACTTGTTGTTTGTGTTAGGATTTACCTGGCAGTCTGTGGCCATACCGTGCTGAACACGCCCAATCTCGTCTGATCTCAGAAGCTAAGCAGGGTCAGGCCTGGTTAGTACTTGGATGGGAGACCACCTGGAAATACCAGGTGCTGTAGGCTTTAAAAAAAAAAAAAAAAAGGGATTTACCAGACAAATTGGGTCATATAATCCCCTTGTTGAAAACCCTTAAAATGAACATCAAGCCCCCTAGCCTGATCAATTAATAACAGGTTCTACCGAGCCTGGGCCCTGTCTGTGCTTTCCAACTTCATCCTAAACTGTGCTTACCCTCACTCCCTGTGCCTCAGTCATACCAACAGCATCCCTCAGGCTTCTCCAACACGGTGAGACGAGGCCTTTCCAGAGTCACGGCCTTCAGCCCTGCTGCCTGGAATGCTTTTCTTGCAGCACTTCTGTAGCCAGTACCTCCAGGTCATCTTAAATGTCACTGCTTTAGATGGCCCTTCCCTGACTATGATCCTCCACTTTTATTCTCTATTCTCATAGAGTACTTTTGGTTTTCTTCTCTGTACTCACCTATGAGAATCTGTGGCTGTTCTATGCTTGTCTGTTTCTTATCTCTTTTCCATGCTAAACTCTACTCCCTGAAATGGCAGAGACAAAAGCTACCTTGTTCACCACGGAAAACCCAGTGTCAGGCACACAGTTTGTTACTTGAATGAACAGTGTTTCACCAGATGCCTAAGTCCTGTGCTCTTTTAAAAAGGCACACTTATTTACAGATTTTAAACGAAGGCTTTGCATATATGGAAATATCTCACAGACATAAGATGGGAGACTTATGTTTTTAGTATGAGGACGTTCTAAACCCCCATCACAACTAAAGGTTCCTTCTCTGTTCTCAGAGAGAACAGCTTTTGTTTTAGTTGAGATATAACTGACTGTAGTATGTGACATATATTTTAATGAATTTTATATGTGTATACATCCATATGGAGATCCAGATCGAGATGTAGAATATTTACGGTACCCCAGAAGGCTTCCACAGGAGAAGGTTTCTCTCAATCAGTACCTTTCAAAAGGTGGCCACCGCAGTGTGACAGGTCCCCCACCAGGTTATCGAAGGGTGTTAAGTCTGCTGCTTGAACTCGGAAGGCCAGGCAGTGAGCCAAGACCCTGGTGCAGAGCTGAGGAACATGTGTCCCTGAGAACCCAAGTATCTTGGAGAGTATCTGAGGACCTACCAAGAAAAACAGTCTCGTTGCTCAAGCACAGTAGGCAAAGAGCCAGAAAATTAGCTTAAAAGCAGTCTAGAGATGGAAGGCGGAACAGGTCTCTAGAGCTATCTTGCCACCATCCAGAAGTGCTCTGTATGTAAGTCCTAATAAACTCATCTGCTCCTCGCACTGGACTTGTCTGAGTCATTCTTTGGACTCTTAGCACCTTCTTAGTTTGGGGGTGGGGATAGGGGACCTTACAGTCCTAAGTTTTTTTCATAACACCCACTATGATCATTTCTATTCATATTGGCCAGTTTTAACTGTTTCTCAGTTTGTGAAAAGGAGTCATATATTTCATGTCTAGTTTTTCTCTTTTGCTCAAAATAATATTTTGAGATCCATTTACGTTCCTATATGTACCACTAGTTTATGTGTCTTACTGCTTTGTAACATCCCTTTGTGTGAGGATAGCACAGTTTATTCTACAGTTGAAGGACACTTGGGTTGTATCCAGTTAATGGCCATGACAAACAAGTTCGCTAGGGACATTATTGTAGAAGTATTTTGATAGATGTGAGCACTCGTATCTGCCAGGTGCATGCCCTGGAGTGGAATTGCTCCCAGAGAGGCATGTTAGCTTTAGCAGAACAGTGCGGTGAAGTGGCAGTACCAGGTGACACTCCACCAATGGTGCATGATAGTTCCTCTTCCTTCATATCCTTACCAGTACTTAGTATTTCCCCAGACTTAATTTTAGTCATTCTGATACCTCTGTGTAGTATCTCTGAGATTGTCATTTGCTTTTGTCTAATAAGCAATGAAGTTGAGCATCTTTTGAATGTTAATGGATCATCTGGGCATTTTGTGTATGTCTGTGTGTATGTGAATTGCCTGTATGTGTGAAGTGCCTTTGAAATTATTTTGACGATAAAGGCAATGGATTATCTATGTTTTCCTTATTGATTTGTAGGGTTTTTTTTTTAATTTTGGATATAATTTATTTGACAACTACATATCTCTCAAATACCCTTTTCCAGTATGATGCTGTTCCTTTTCATTCTCCTACTAGCCATCTGATGAACAGGTCTTCATTTTAATGGAATTTAATATATCAATCATTGAGATTATGATAGCGCTTTTTCCTGAATAATATATTTTTTTTTTTTGCCAACCCAGGTCTCTTTCAGTGTTTTTCACAAGAGAATAGAGTGGGAAGACATTAAAAGAGTTTCTTAGTACACTTGAAGTGGCTTTTATGACCAAGATGTTGAAACATGGCAATAATACAGGGAGCTCTCCCAGTTCCTCTTATCAGAGGCCAACCTCCAGGCTCTGCTCAAATCCCCCTTCCCTCAAGAGATGGCTTCCAACCATCTTCCCCCACTTTCAGGAAGAACCTAGGTGTATGGGTTAACCCCATATGTTGGCGACTTCTTAGAAAAACTCTAGGTCGGAATGCATTCCTCCACAATTACCCCTCAAGAATACTCAACTCAGGTTGACAACACAGAAATTACAACACATGGACAAAGAGTCATTCACCAGATATATTTGAAGTCTAAGCTCGTTGAGCTATACACGTGCACAAATGATTCAGTTGGTGGAAATTTTCCCCTTCATTGTTAAACTTTTCAAACTTAAAATAGTGCTAAAGAGGTTTGCATAATGTGCGTCATGGAAATGCTGAGGCGATTCTGACTTTCACAGTGCTAGGAGGTTCCATTGCAACACTTCAAGGAGTCTTTCCATTTCTTATCGTTCTCCTAGGAAAAGCCCCTCTTTTCACCCATCCCCAAACCCAACATAGCGAAAGAATTACTTGATCTGAAACAGGGTAACATTGACACAGGGCAATAAGTTTTACTAACTACAGAGGTCATACACTTCATTGCGTTTCTTTTATGACTACACAGAATGGTCATTTCAACTTTTACTAAGTTGTTAAAAATGCCGGACATGTCTTTTTAAAAATCATTTTCAAACATTTTCTCTCAAGTAGACTTTTTTAGAACCTGCATTCTGGAAATTCAGGGTAGCTTAAAATGTCAAATGACCCACAGCTGGCTTGGAAAGGCTGGCTGCTACAGTGCTCTGCATCTGAATAGCTGAGCCTAGTATTTCTTCCACTAGAGGACACCATTTCTCCACTATTAAGTCTGTAGTCTTTCATCATCAATGAAAAACCAAAAACCTCCACAGCAAAGGAACGTCAAAGCATATGCTTATTGTACACTCCTCAGATTTTATTTTTAAAAGGAGTTTTCATTTTCCTTATGGAAACTCAGGATTTTACAAGCAATGCTCTCCTCAGTTTCACCTGTACTGTGTCCAGTACTATATTGCTATATTCACAGTAAAACGGACTTTAATTTCTGAGTGATCAGTCTATGTTTTAAGTTTCTGATGAAACTAACATACACCTTAGTCAAAAACCACAACAATCCCTCAATCTGTTGGCTATGTTATTGTTCTTGTGTGTTTTTCTGAGGCTTGGGTAATGAAAGTAATTCCCCACTCCACTGTAATCTGCATTTGCATCTAAAGTAATTCGTTAATGTACAGGAGTAGATGAGGCCTGGCACATATAGCAGAAGGTAATGGTTCTATAGGTGTATCTTCTGTAATGCACTTTGGGCTAGAGAAATAGAAAAATTACACGTAACAAAAACAAGTAACTTGTCTGAGCACACGGGCATCGCGTGAGTAGGACCGGCATACATGTAACTATTATACTTCCCCATTTTAACATGCTCAGCTGCTGCTGCTGCATTCTGGAGTTTTAGCTTCACCCCAATCACCTACAATTGACATTTGCATCTTTATTTAAAAACAAGTTGTCTTGATAGCAAAGATGTTGGCTAATCATATATATATTGGCATTAGATATTTTGTGTCCTTTCAAAATTCAGCGTTATCCATACTAGAGTGTAATATTATCAGAGTATCTGTATTAGTATATGAAGGCATTCATAAGCAATGCACATTATGTTTTGAAGCAGCTAAAGGTTGAACAATCACTAAATAAAAAAACATCCAGATTTTAAAAGCACAGCGGAAACATTTGTACAAATATACAAAGAGAAAAAACAATCATTCAGACACCATGAAACTTTTGTAATAAATAGGTTCATCTGAAATCGGTCTCTACCACCCTGGACAAGCCTCCCCAACGAGGCTGGGAAAGTTCTACAGGAGAGCAGTGTTCAAAATCTATTGAGGAATATCTTTGGGGCCAAGCTCAATTTTGCCTCCGGGAATTTCAACAGAGCTACGGTGTATTGACTCACAATAGTGAATATACCCAGACTTGTTGAGCTGGAATATGCTGATAATTTTCCTAATCTAGATAGGACATGGCTGGCTGCTGACAATCTGTGAGTTATAGGATATCTTCAAATCATGAAAATAAATGCTGGTGATCATGCATGTCCTGGGAATGTCGGGATGCAGAGGACTGAGTGAGACCAGATAGGGATATCTCATGCAGTCAAAGTCAAGTTTACATATGGTCCTATTTAAGTGGCCAGGAAAGAACAATGCACACGTCAGGACTGGGACTGAAATAGCTCACAAACAACACAGGTGCTATTTGTTACTGATGTCTCTGGCTTGGATCAACATGAGAGAACAAAGATATAGGCTGTGCTGATTGTTTAATAAGAAAAATACTACTTTTTTCCCTAGAACCTTCTAAATAATGGGTTATACTTAATGGGTATGATATGATCAGGAGACATATCACCTTTTCCTAGCCCTTTTGTCCGAGAGGCTTGATAACAAGGAAGGAATCTCAAACAACCAAACACCCAGGAATTTAAAGGCAAATTTTTTTTTGACAAACAACAGGGGGGCGAAAAGCATGATAAAGAGGAGACGGCTATTATCGTCGAGGCAGAGCAGGCAGCTCAGTTGGACACGGAGGGTGGCAGGCCAGGACGCCGAGTCTGGATGATTTTTGGCTTTGGGGAAGTCTTTGGGTCCTCTTCTTCCTCTATGTCACTGTCGCACACGTGCACGACGACACTTGGGGTGGACTCAGTCCCTGCATGGAGCTCATACTTCTCTCCTGAAAAGCAAGAATAATGCAAGTGAGAAAAAGGGAGGGATTTCAAAAGAGACACTGGGGCAGGGTCTGCTTGGAAAATGAGAGGAGCATTTTATAGGGTCTTGGGAAGCCTGCGATCTTATGCAGGGATGGCACAGGGTGTTGGCAAGTGGAAAGAGATCAATTTCCTCATATCCTGGCTCTGCCACTTATCAACTGGGCAATCCCAAACAAGCCACTCAGCACCTGCTAGCCTCCACATCCTTAACCGTAAATTTCAACATGGTAATACCTCCACTCTGTAATTGGTGGAGAGGACTGAATAGGCCTGGTGGTTAGTCTTACGAGCTTCTCTTCTATTCTCCAGCCTTGATGCTAATTGTTGAGTAACTTGAACCAATAACTTCACTTCTTTATCTTTTGAATATGGTGGTCTCTGAGTTCCCCTCCAGCTGTACACTTCTTACAGCCAGAGCTGTTCTAGGATGGAATAAGGCGGGGTCATCACATGCCCAGGACTCACAGTGGTTCCTGGGGAACTGGGTTAGATGACCATCAAGGCCCTTTCTAGTTCCAACTGTCTATCATTCTTGATTGGCTCATTTTACAGTCAAATTGCTGTTAGCCGACTGGCTTTCTGTCTGTCCTCCTGTTGCTGCAGTAGATGTTTCTTGAGCATCTCTCATGGTCTAGCGCTACTCATAAAGGCTACAAGGCACATATGTGTGCCTTTTACAAGTGCACAGTCCAGTGGAGACATGTGGAGACAGATGTTTCACAATATAAAATGATAAAATGGTGAACACTAGGGTGACAATGTGTGTTAAGGACTATGGCACCAAATAGGAGCAAGTAACTCTGAAAGGCTTCATAGTGGACTGGCAGCTGATCTGGGTCTTGAAGACAAGCAGAAGACCTCCAGGTGGTGGGGTAAGAGGAGGGGGCATTCTCAACCTGCATGCTTGTAACTTTTCAACTTCATTATTGACATACTCATCTTAATCTTCTCCAGACATCCCATCCTTCACTTCCCATCTTTCATGGATCAAAAGAAAAATCTTCCAGAAACAATGACTCCCAGATATCCGCCTGGCTAGTGGCTCTCTAGATCTCACAAAATCAAGCATAAATTTTTTAGTATAGCACAGAAGACCCTGTGTAATCTCTCACTAATCTTTTCCAACACTACCTGCATCAATTCTTTCTTTGTTTTTGTCAAACTGTTTATTTATTGGCCCCTAATCATGACAGCTATATTATTAGGACCACAAAACTAGCTACTTTTACGTGGCATAGCCTCACTTCTCCAGAGTATGCTAAATGGTGCCCTTCTTCCAGGATCAAAGCCAGACCCCACGTGGCTCAGGAATCTGCTATTCTCAGTCTTTCAAGTGCCTCTACCGGATGGCCAGAGCAAGTACTGTCAGTTCCAGTAACAGGTCACTAATTATGTGCTACTGTGCTTGAATGGTGCAAATAGCAAACTTTTACAAGGTACAGTTTCAAATTCTGGGTGCTGATGTTAGGGAATGAGGAGCATTGATAATGCAATAAATATCAAAGTTCTTCTAAGCGATACTGGGAAGGATATAGACATTCAGAGTCAGTCATTTTGATTGGTTGAATTCAGTCCCCTGGAAAGATGTTGAGTCCTAACCTCCTGCAGCTGTGACAGTAATTTTATCTGGAAGTAAGGTCTTTGAGGATGATCATCAAGATGAGGTCATTAGCGTGGACTCTACTTTAATGTGACTGGCACCCTTATAGAATAAGGAAGTTTGGACATTGACACATAAACAGGGAGACTGCCATGTGAAGACTGAGGTTATCCAGCCATAAGCCAAGAACTACCTGAAGCTAGGAGATGCCAGGAACAGATCCTTCCCTGACACCTTCAGAGAGAGCACGGCCATGTGTACACCTTAATTTGAACTTCTAATGTCCAGAATGGTGAGCCAATAAATTTTTGTAATAAAATCCACTCTATTTGTTTTGAGACAGATTGTTGCTCTGTTGCCCACGCTGGAGTGCAGTGACATGATCTCGGCTCACTGCAACCTCTCGCTCCCATGTTCAAATGATTCTCAGGCCTCAGCCTCCCCAGTAGCTGGGATTACAGGCACACGCCACCACGCCCATCTAATTTTTGTATTTTTATTAGAGACGGAGTTTCACCATGTTGGCCAGGCTGGTCTTGAACTTCTGATCTCAGGTGATCCGCCCGCCTTGGCCTCTCAAGGTGCTGGGATTACAGGTGTGAGCCACCACACCCGGCGGTTAGTGGCACTTTGTTATGGCAATCCTAGAAAACAAACACAGCCATACCCTGCTGAGAGTGTGTTCATTCAGTTAAGAGTCAGAGAAGTCTTTATTGGGCACCCCTTGCCCTCGACATCATGCTATATAGAGTAAAGGCTTTCCTAGGTGCGGGGCAGCAAATATTTCACAGAAATATAAGTGTTACAGCTTCAGTATTTCCCTGCATATTGACAGTACAGAGAAATAGAAGTAGCCACAGCCATTGAAGCATGGCTGATAAAGACTCTGTATTTAAAGTCTAGAAGTGGTGAAATCACAGGTAGGGAGAACTGCATCAACAAGCATTGAATCTCTGACACAAGTGAGCTGGTATGGACCAGTCTGATACAGGAGAAGACAGTGACAGGAGCAGGGATACAGGGGAAGCCATGAAGGAGATACCTGCCTGATCACTCATGCTATTATTTGCTATCCTGCCTTATGGAGCAAGAATTGATAGTTGCTCCAACTAACCCAGCTATGCTGTAATCCATGGGGAAGTTGCATGCTACACATATATGGTGTAGTGTTGTATGAATTGATGCTAAGTAAGGTTCATTTAATTGTGTGGGTTCCTTTCTCCCTAAAATATTTTGGCATTTTTATCCACATCCCCAGGTAAAAAGATAATCTGCAGACATTGCTAAGAAGAGAAACCTACATCAAACCAACTTTATTCAAGGGTTGTATCAAAGGCTCTGGGTCAGGGGTGGGCAGCTCTGGTTGGGGTGTCTCTTAGTAGTGGTTCTGAAACATCTGACAATAAACTGAGAGTTTTTTTTTTAAAGAGTTTAGGATGGGTACAGTGTCTCACACCTGTAATCCCAGCATTTTGGGAGATCAAGGTGGGTGAAATACTTGAGGTCAGGAGTTCAAGACCAGCCTGGTCAACATGGTGAAACCCCAACTCTACTAAAAATACAAAAATTATCTGGGCATGCATGCCTGTAGTCCCAGCTACTCAGGAGGCTGAAGCATGAGAATCACGTAAATCCAGGAGGTGATGATTCAGTGAGCTGAGATCGTGCCACTACATTCCAGCCTGGGCCATAGAGCAAGATTCTGTCTCAAAAAAAAAAAAAAAAAAAAAAGTGTTTACCAGTATGGGGATGGAACCCTGCAAATTCCGATTTAGTGGAATCTGTGTGTGTACCCTTCAGCCCTAGGTACTTCTCAGTGCTTCTGTGTCTGGGTGGCCATGGTTACATAGAACTGCCAGCAGGAGGCTGTGGCCCCATGAGGACACTGGTGCACACATAATGTGCCCTCTCCCTTCCTCCATTCTGCATAGTTTTTTTTTTTTTTTTTTTTTTTTTTTTTTTTTTTTTTTTTTTTTTTTTTTTTTTTTTTTTTTTTTTATGGTTTGGTGGTTGGTGGGGTGGGGGTAGGTGTGGGG
>CAUYLG010052191.1:0-24124 GCA_963573385.1 Cacajao melanocephalus | reverse complement strand
TTTTTCATAAACCCCCCAAACACACACAAAATTTTTTTTTTTTTTTTTTTTTTTTTTTTTTTTTTTTTTTTTTTTTTTTTTGAGACAGAGTCTTGCTCTGTCTCCAGGCTGGAGTGCAGTGGCATAATCTCAGCTCACTGGAACTCTGCCTCCCAAGTTCAAGTGATTCTCCTGCTTCAGCCTCCCGAGTAACTGGGACTGTAGGTATGTGCCACCATGCCCAGCTAATTTTTGAACTTTTAGTAGAGATGGTATTTCATCATGTTGGCCAGGATGGTCTCGATCTCTTGACCTTGAGATCCACCCACCTCAGCCTCCCAAAGTGCTGGGATTACAGGCGTGAGCCACCACGCCCAGCCAATAAAAAGTTTTTAATTCCATCCTGAAACCTGGAGCAGGGAAGAGACAATGGGATTCAATTATTGAAGATATTCACACTGAGGTCTGTAAATGACCAGGAAATTTCCTTTTTCAGGGTTTATTTGCATTTAAAAAGACAGACTCTCCTACCTTAAGACTCTTTAAGTTGTAAGATGTATTCAGAACTCCAGTTAAAGAGTTGGAAGGATGGGCTATTCACCCTTCATTGGATTTTGGTACTAGACCACACAGCTCACCACTAACTTTCCATGTGACCAAAGAAAATGGATGGATCCTCTGCATCCTCACATCAAAGTGGGAGATTTCCTAGTCTCTATGCTAAATCTCATCACTTCAGTGCATTTGTGGAAAAAATTTCTGTCTTTCCTCTGACCTCTTTTGTCTTCAGGAAACACCTCTTACTGTGCTTAATTTTGTAGAGAAAAAAACAGCACTAAGTTAGAGCTTGGACTTTGCATGAATGACCTCTAATACTTTTTAGTTTATTGAACTTCGTGGACCTCCACTCTCCTTTTTCTGTGACCCCTACAAGCCATGATATTCACTTCCCCCACCCCGATTTGGGAAAATATAGTCTTCCTGAATAAAATACTTCAATTTATTGTGAGGGCTTCTCATTGACCTCTGGTCGAGCCTGGTGAACTTGAAACGAATGTAATGATCTCTGTGTAACCTATCCCTCAGGATCTCTGAGCCCCTTATACCTCTGGAGTTACTGAAGGAGTATGACATAACAAGTTACAGAGCTTTTTTTTCCCCATTAGCCATTCATGGCTATTGCTGTTGTAGTGTTTTCTAAAAAGCAATTGAACTGTGAAGAACTGGGTATGTCAAGGGCAGCTCTATCATCTTCCTTCCACGCAGTCTTCTCCCAAGAATTTCCCCCGAACAGAATCATCTCATGCCCATCATTTCTCTAATGTGCATTGTTACCTGTGACTCGAGTCATCATCTTTTCTGCTCCTCCTGTATAAATCAGCTCTGCTGGCCTTTGCTTGCATGTGTTCTACTCCCGCTATCTCCCCATAGAATTGTTACCTTAGAATGCTGAAAGGGGAGGGACAACTTCCTTGTTTAAAATCATCATCACCATTCGTGATAGAAAAATGGTTCTCCAAAGATACTTATGTCCTAGTTACTTAAGTCTGTGATCCCCACACTATATAACCAAAAATGGGGAAGACTGGTAGTAGGAGGAGTTTACAGATGTGATTAAGTCAAGGATTTTTAGATGAGGAGGTTGTGCTAGATGAGCTAAGCAGACCCTAACTGTAGTCACCTGTATCCTTATAACAGAGATAGGGGAAATCTGACACAGAGAGAAAGCTATGGGGAGATGAAGCAGACAGGAATTTGAAACATTTCCCTTAAGAGTAAAGTGATGTGGCTACAAGCCAATGAATACTGGCAGCACCAGAAGCTAGAAGAGGCAAGTGACTCTTCCTCTGGAGCCTCTGGAGGGACTGTGATCCTGCTGATGCCTTGATTTCTGCCCAGTAATGTCAATCTCCGACTTCTGGCATCCGTAATTGTAAGATAATAAACATGTGCTATTTCAAATAACCAAGTTTGTGGTAAATTTGTTCCAGCAGCTGCACCATTTATTATTTCTCTTCAGACAATGGGATATTTTTCTCAACGTGAATTGCCTTGTAAAGCCTCACTGCATTCCCACACAATACACCATGTTTCCACCAGCACCACTACAGTCATTATGAAAACTTAGATTAAGAGTCACTAGCCCCGACATTTAAAAATAAAGTTAGAGATTTCTGGGGAAGACTATGATGAATTAATAGGAGAAGCCATATTCTAATTCAAACATATTAAAATGCTACATAAAATATTTTTTGAAGAAATCAAATAGGTTGCTGAGCTAGAAATCAAGAAGGGACTGAGTCCACTTTCTGCAGACGCAGGTGTAGCACATGGCAGAAAAAAGATGATGGGAAAGAGACAGAATACAGACTGTAGAGGACTTCCTGCCTATGTCGGTTACAAATCAATTGCTAGCACTGCATACATAGAGCAGCTGAAATCTGTACCCTGGATAAAGCTAGAAGACTGCAAAATGTGGCCACTTAGACGAAAACCTTCACTTCTTGGCTGAATAAGGCAGGAAAACAGTCATCTACATCTAGACCCCAGGAGGAAATGATTCTGTGGCAAGTAATCAGAGACCCTAGTCTGAACTATGCTAGAATATAAGGCCTAACCTTTTGTATTAAATATATTTGGTCTGGAACCTGTAAAATGAGTAACAATTTGGCAAAGGCAACAAGGAACCACCTCTTGCAGATGCCTCCATAGCCCACAGAATACACAGAGCACTCACAGCAGAAAGGGCCTGGGAATTGAGTTCATAATCCAAAACATTAAACATACTAGAAAATCCAACATTGCCATATTTAAAGTAAATATATACAGCAATTGGGAACAACCTAAAATTCCTAAGGTAAGAACGTATTAGCATACAAAAAAGAACAGGTGGTGTAAATAAATAAATAAGCCTAGAAATGAATGTCTGTGTTATTGGTAAAGAACAATTAAGTCATTTCATTTAGTCATCTATTCATTCGACAAACACTTATTGATGCCAACCATGAGCCAAGTACTCTTTTAAGTGCTAGAGGAGTGAGATGATAAAGAAAACATTATCCTAATCCTCAGGGACCTCGTTTTCCAGTGGAGGAGACAGAAATTATGCAAGTGAACATGCAATATGTTGTCAGCTATAGCAACATAGAGTAGGAGAAAGACTGCAGAGAGACACGAATGCGGCAAAGAAGCAAGTCCTAAAGATCTTAAAACACAGAATTCCTGACAGCCAAAATAGAAAGTGCAAAGTTCCTGAGGTAGGCACACACTTGAGAGTTGGAGAAATTGCAAGGAGATCAAGCTCAAGCTATGAAAGAGAGTGGGAGATTAAACGGCAAAGGTAGCCAGAAGTCTGATTATGCAGGGTCTTATAAGCTTGGTAAAAAACTTTGATTTTTTTCAAAGTGGGACATAAAATCAGTGCAAGCTTGTGAACTGGGAATAAGATAATGTTTATTTTTGAAGAAATATGGTTGGTTGTTACATGAAGAATTAATTGCAAAGGAAAGAAAAATAGGAAAAACAAAGAAAGGGAGAGAGAGGGAGGGAGGAAGGTGGAAGGGAGGGAAGGAGGGAAGAAGAAACAGTAAAGGAAAAGAAAGAGAGAAGGAATGAAGGGAAATGGACAGAATACAGAAGGAAGGAAAGAAAGGAGAGAAAGGGGGAACTGTTAGGAAATTGGCTGGGCACGGAAGCTCACTCCTGTAATCCCAGCATGTGGAAGGCCAAGGTGGGCAGATAGATCACTTGAGCTCAGATGTTCAAGACCAGTTCCCCCAGCAACATCTCTACAAAATACACAAAAATTAGCCAGACATGGTGGCACACACCTGTAGTCCCAGATACTATGGAGGCTGAGGTGGGAGGATCCTGAGAGGTCGAGGCTGCAGTGGGGTGAGATCACATGATGGTACTGCAGCCTGAGCAACAGAGTAGAAAAAGGAAAGAAAGAAAAGAAAGAAAGAAAGAAAGAAAGGGAAAGAAAGAAAGAAAGAAAAGAAAAGAAAGAAAGAAAAAAGAAAAGAAAGAAAAAGAAAGATGGAAGGAAGGGAAAAGAAAAGAAAGGAAAATGATTGCAGTCATGCTGGCTAGACATTTTGATGGCTCCTCTTAGGTGCTATCAGTGGAGACCATGAGGAACATTTGGGTCTAGGATTTATTAGTAAGAATGCTGATGGGATTTACTGATGTGGTAGTAGCAAAGTGCGACAGAGAAAGAGTAATGAAAATGTCTCCTCAGTTTCATTTGAGAGCTACTGGAAGAAGGTAGTGCACTGTACGGCAGGTGAGCAGAGGAGTATGTGCCTCTGTGTTTGTGTGTGTGTTTGGGCATGTGTGTGTGTACACATACATGTATGTTTCACTTGAGTTACTCTTAAATATTCAGATGGATGTTGAGTAGGCAGTTACTATATAAGTATAAAGCTTAGGGGATAGATCGGGACTGGAAACAAAAATTTGACAGTCATCAGAATACAAATGGATTTAAAGCTGGAGTTGGAAAAAAAACACTTAAGAAGAAATTATAGCTGGAGAAGAGAAAGGGTCTGAAATCCAACATGTAAACATGAGAAACAAGGGATTAACCAACCAAGGGGCAATGAGAATGAGTTTCCATTAAGGTAAGATGGGAAGAGAGGTGGCATCCCAGGACCCAAATGAAGAATGTGTTTCAAAAGAAGCCATGATCAACTGCATTAAATGCTGCCAAAATGTGCAGCGATTTTACCACTGTGACTTGACTGATATATTTTTTGAAGGGAAATGATTTTTTGAGAGAGAGGGCATTGACATGTGCAATTTTAATGAGTGAAGTGATGAGGACAAATCTTGGCATGTGTGAGGGAAATAACAGATGAAGAGAAAGTAGAAACAAGAGTGTTACTTAAATGTTGCTATAAAGGATACCTGAGAAGCTAGTAGTAGCTGGAGGAGGTGAGAACAAGAGATCGATTTCTAAAGATGGGAAATATTGCAGCAGCTTTGTGCTCTAATAGAAATGGTCCAGTAGAGAGAAAAAAAAAATTGCAATGCAGGAGAAAGTGGAAACAATTGCAAGACAAAGACTTGAGCCAAAATGGAAAAAATTGGGGATGGATTTTACCAGGCAGCGGAGGCTTCCTTCTAATAGAAATAGGGGTAATCTACTTGTTGAGAGAGGCAGGAAGTTAGAATGAAAGCATGTGTTCAGATGAAGGCTCACGTCCTAGCCAGGATTTCTTAGAAAACATATCACTTTGATGCTTCATTTGGGTGGTGCAGGCCCACAGTAGCAAGAATGAAGAAAAAGTAAAGTGCAACAAGATTTTTAAAACAAAACATCATGATGCTTTACCATATTGGCTACTGCTTCCCAGTGTGTCCAGGAAGGAAAAGACAAAGCAGATCTCTCAGAATCTGCTGCTGCTCAGCACATGGGTTTTTCTTAGATAGCATCCACCCAAAAGCGGTGCCTTGGAATAGTCCATGGGAAAGAGGAGTGGGGGAAATTTATTTTCTCAACTTCATACTGTTTGCTGTTTTCATTGGTTAAAGTTTGCCAAATAAATAACATGAAATCTCCTGGACTCCTGAGTTGCATCTTCTGACTTTTTTAGTGGCCCCAGGATGTGAGATTCTAATGCAGTGTAGGGTTTTATCAACGTTTGGATGCACGGGAAGGATCTATAAGCTATGTGACCAAGATCAAAGAACAGAGCTTGACAGCAGAGCAGAAATAGAGGTAGGCATTGGTCTGCCCGTTACATTCAACTTCCTTCTTGCAATATAGGACTTCCTTTTTGCACATGTGTGTGTATGTGTTGTAAGAAAATGACACTTTTGCATCTTCCCCAACGGGTAGGGAGTAGGGTCACAAGTCCAAGCACTTAGAATCCACTTTAAGGTTTTAGCCAATTGTGAACTCCTGAAGCACTTAAGCAGCAAACAGGGTGAATGATAGAAAGTGGACTAACCCCTGCTGCACCTGGTCCCAAGCCTACAGTTGCTGTCCATCATCTCTCTTCTGTTCCAGAAATCTTCGATTTTTCTCACTCTTGGAGTATCAGGCTGGCCAGAGGTGAATGTACGGTAGAGTGATCCAGACTCTGATCCCCCAGGGATCTAAGCCATTAGTTTCCCCATACTTGTTATACTTGTTAGGGTCTGATTGTTATATTTGCTCACTGGCAGTTGTTATCAAGTGCAGTTGTTCAGAGAGTTACTTTTCCAACAATGTAGCCATACTCATTTATCCTTATTATGTAGTGCCAATTATAGCTCCTCATGTAAACAAGATCAGTTAACCCTACCTGTTACATAACCTCCTTTTTTTCCTGTTTGTCCACCAACATAAGAAGCCCAAATTAACAAGGTGACAGTTACACCTTGTTAGTGGAACATTTAATATATCCCCTGGCAAAACTCTTCAATTCTCCACATGCTGTGCGCAGGACTTCTAATCAGCATGGCTGAAACGAGACAGAAAGCAAAAATTCTACAACTAAGCCACAGGTATGATAGTGAGAGGAAGCATTCCTGTTTCCAACTCTGATTTCCTGTGTCCGTGAATTATGGCAATTGGAGATACAGAGCCATATATTGGTGACTGATTTAACACATATCAAATCCTGGAAAACAGCAGCCATACTTCCGGTACCTTAGTTGAGTCTTCACTGGGCTAACTATTGCAGTGTTATTTCAGACTGGCTGCTTTTGGGTGATAGGATAGATAAGACTAGGGAAACTCATGATGATGAAACTACTCTCAGATGTGCTTTGCTGTGTCCTTTGATATGTAACACGGTTGTATAATACCATGTCTCTGCACAAGGTATTCTGTAAGCCTTGGCTGGTGGTGATGATAGAGACATATGTAGATATTTATATCTATTTTAATAAAGGTGAATTTATGCTTCTCTAAGATGAAGACAGTACAATGGATTCATTCCCTGCTACATGTTAGGTCCCCCTAGAGACGCAGTATCACACATCCATTTCTGCTGTTGTCAGAGGTTTTATCTAGACAGGCCTTAATAAAGGCAAACTTATATGTCTGATCCATTCCCAGGCTCCTTCTCTGCCCCTGTGCATCACAATGAATGAGGAAAGAGGCTGGCTGACGTCCACCGGAGAAACTCTCCACCCCTTCTGGTGCTCAGCAGCTGCTCTACAATGGATGCTTGCTACTGGGCATTGGTAGGAAACAAAAAGATCTCTACACTTCACTTCTACTCCCAGAGGTCCATTCACGTGTATTTTGCAGATCTCCTTACTTATTCTCTTCTAGTATTATATCTTTCAAGTCTCTGACTAATCGGCCAAGCCATTTGTCCAGGAATCAGTCTAAACATTTTCTTCTGGCCACCTCTTCCTCTAGGCAAGATGGATGACTAATTCTACCACAAGAGAATTTCCCTTTACTACTAATCATCGTGCCTTTGAAACCTCAGGACAGGGGTCCATTTCCTGTTAATGCCAACATTTCACACTGGCACATCTTGGAATCAAGTCAAAATTATTTTGTCTTCTGTGAATTGGTCACAGCAGTCTTCTCACACCACAAAGAGGTTATAAGTGTGGTTTGAGAGAACAGAGGTAGGATATAAAATGCAAACAACATCTGCTTATGTAACAGACTTGTCCTCCCTAGATCTGTTTGAGCTTGGTCCCAAATGTACCAGCTCTCTTCCATGATGAATTTCTTCTCAGACTACAAAACTTTATAATTTGGTACTTATGTTAGATTATACTATTCTTCAAAAATATTCACTCTTACACTCTACCTCTGTGGGAGAGGCATACATTCTAAGTCTGTTGATGTTTAACTTGGTTATGTGACTTGCTTGGCCTCAGAGTGAGCAGAATGTACTTTGCTGCTCCTTGACTTTAGGTTAGTTGTCTAACTTTGTTTGCCTGATGGGATATGAGCAAGTATAACTTGAGAAATGTATGAAATGTGCCTCCGTATTTGGCCTTGCACTCTTGTTCCTCTGCCATTGCAGGCCCCTGTCATTTGTTTTTTCTGCAATCAGGTGTTCAATATTCACTATGCCCTACTGTTTCACCATAAGCTGTTTTTCAAGTGCAAAGTAGTTATCTATTTTAAAAAGTCATGGTTTTGCTCCAGTCGGTGTGTGCTCTGTCACTTCCATTGGAATCTGCCAAAAAGTTCATACATTCTTAATCACCACAGGTTTTCTAGCACTTGGATTGTATGACCCAAGGGACAGAACAGCATACACTGCACTCTGAACCTACAAAAGAAGAAGAGGAGGAGGAGGAGGAGGAGGAGGAGGGAGGAGGAGAAAAAGAAGAAGAAGACCACCTCTCTGGCAGTCTATGGATGACTCCATAAATATTCTAAAGCAATATTTCCAAATGAAGTATGTTTTAAATCCAAAATCCAGGAGAAGGATAATCCAGTGTTATTCCTCTTGTTTAGTGGAAAAAGGTACAAAATGCAGTAAGTTCTAATTTACAATACCATGGCGTCTTAGAGCATTCAGGCTGCTATCACAAAATACCAAACACTGGGTAGCTTATAGACAACAGACATTTCTCACAATTCTGAAGGCTGGGAAGTCCAAAGTCAATGCACTAGCAGAATTGGTGTCTGGTGAAGACCTAATTCAAGATTTATAGATGGGAATCCTCTTGCTGCATCCTTAAGTGGTGTAAGGAAAGAGGGTCTCTTTGGAGTGTCTTCCATTAGGGCACTAATTCCATTTATGAAGGCTTCACTGTCATTATCTAATACTCTCCAAAGGTCGTACCTCTTAATCCATCACTTCTGGGTTTATAATTTCAACACATGAATTTTGTGAAGATATGAAAATTCAGGCCATAGCACACAGCATACCCCAGACAATATATATGTCATGCTCAGGCATTTAGAGCAGTACTACTCAAAATGAGATCCTTAAACTCGTGCGGGGCTGTGAACTATTTGTTACTCGGAGTGAGGCATGAAACATGGTGTTGAAAATTTGTAAAGAAGAAGTGTGAAATAGTCTTCCATAAGAATAAGAGAACAAATTAATTAGAGAGAGAGGGTGACATCTGCAAGATGGTAGACTGGGAAACTCCAGGCCCTCATTCCCATGGAAACATTAAAACACAATTAAACATTAGAAACTGGCTAAAATTGTTTTATAAGATCTCTGGAAAACCACCAAATACCTACAGAAACCACGTAAATATTCAGTTAGAAAAAAATTCACATTTAAAATGGTAGAAAATTTCATAGCATTTTTACTTCCCCTTTTCCCACACCTTCCCTGGCACCTTGAAGGTAGAAGTGGCCCAGTTCTTGATCCCCTTCCTCAGGTGGAGGAAGTAGATTGGACTTTATTTACAATGTTTTAACCTGTCTGTGGACTGCCTCAGGACTTGATGTCTGTATTGCTTGAAAAAGAGCATCAACAGGGAAAAGTGTCATAGCTCAGGTTGCAGGTTGTAAAAAGCTACTGAAGGTAGAGGCACACCAGTGAAAGCTTCAAAGGAAGTGCAAACCCATGGATGCATTTGGCAAGGAGTTATAGGGAGACAAATTCAATAGAACATACAAAACCTTGAGAAAAACCTGGGATGAGACTATTTTGGGAAAAAATACAGCTATGCACAGACAGGTATACCGAGAAAAAAAAATAAGCTCAAAGCCCCCACCACAGACACTGAGGGAAAATATATGCCCAGAAAAAGGCCTAAGAAGAATTTAAGCTTTCACATTGGGGTGACCTCAATGTTTAAAATATGCCACAGTAATTACTAAAGGTATTCCACTGTATGGAGCTGGTATATGAAGGCTTTTATAGGTGGCTTTTTTTTTCCCCACAAATGGCAAATCTTTAACAAATAATTGCAAAGCATACAAAGAAACAGGAAATATGGCACACTTAAAGGAACAAATAAATATCAGGAAACTATCCTTAAAGAAACAGGCATTTAACTTGATAAGAACTTTAAAACAACTGCCCTAAATATACTCTAAGAGTTAAAGAAAAACACAGACAAAAAAGAACATCAAGAAAATAATATATAAACAAAATAAGAATATCAACAAAGAAATACAAATTATAAAAGCAATCAAACAGAAACTCTGGAGCAGAAAAATACAATAACTGAATTTAAAAATTGACTCGAAGAGTTAAACAGCAGACTCGGCAAACAGAAGAAAAGAGTCAGCAAACTTAAAGATAGGCCATTTGAGTCTGAGAAGACAAAAAAAGAAAAAATGCACAAGAAAGAGTGAACAGAGCCTAAGAGACTTTCAGACACCATCAGGAAGACTGACATACACTCTATGGGAGCTTTCAGAAGGAGAAAAGACAGAAAAAATGAGGCATCAGAAAGCTTATCTGGAGAAATGATGACTGCAAATTTCCCAAGTTTGTGGAACATTGTGTATACGGAAATCCAAAAATCTTTATGAATACCAAGTATAATAATTTCAAAGAGACCTACACTGAGATACATTGTAATAAACTATCAAGTCAAAGACAGGGCTAGGCACAATGGCTCAAGCCTGTAATCCAAGCAGTTTGGGAGGCTGAGGCAGGTAGATCACTTGAGGCCAGGAATGAGACCAGCCTAGCCAGCATGGTGAAAACCCATCTCTACTAAAAATAAAAAAATAGCTGTGTGTTGTGGTGCATTCCTGTAATCCCAGCTACTCCTGAAGCTGAGGCAGGAGAATAGCTTGTGCCCAGGGGGTGGAGGTTGCAGTGAGCAGAGATTGCACCACTGCATTCCAACCTGAGCAACAGAGCGAGACTTTATCTCCAAAAAAAAAAACTTAAAAAATTAGTTTATTTTAGATGTATGGATTTGTTTCCGGGTTCTCTATTCTGTTTTATTGGTCTATGTGTCTGGTTTTGTACCAGTACCATGCTGTTTTGGCTATTATAGTGTTGTATAATTTGAAGTCAGGTAATGTAATTCCTCCAATTTAGTTCTATTTTGCTCAGGATGTCTTTGGCTATTCTTGGTCTTATGTGGTACTACAGAAAATTTTAGAATTTTTTTCCCTCTATTTCTGTTAAAAATTATCATCAGTATTTTGATAGGGATTGCTCTGAATCTGTAAATTGCCTTAGGTAGTATGGACATTTTAACAATATTTATTCTTGCAATTCATAAACATGGAATATCTTTCCTTTTTTTGTATCCTCTTCAATTTCTTTCATCAATATTTTATAGTTATTATTGTAGAGATCTTTTACCTCTTCGGTTACATTAATTCCTAGTTTTACTTATTTGTAGCTATTGTAAATGGGATTTACAATACAATCAATTACTTGATTTCTTTCAATCAATTATAATGAATTTCTTGATTTCTTTTTGTATGCTGTTGGCAAATAAAATTACTACTGATTTTTGTATGTTGATTTTGTATTCTACAACTTTACTGAATTTGTCAGTTCTAGCAGTTATTCGGTTTTTAGGTTTTCCCAGTATAAGATCACAGGAGCACTGCCAGGAGGTAGGGGAGGGGTAGAGTTGGCAATTCAAAACTGTTTTTATTCTACTCTCTTCAGTGCCTTTTTCTGTGATGTGAAGTTAAAACCAGGTATCTGATCACTCACCTGATATTTGTTTCTTATGAAAGTGCTTTTTCGTGTGCATATTTATTTCATTTGGTGTCCCTGTAGAAATGGCAGTCAGTGAATGCTTCTATTCAGCCATCTTGCTCCTCCTCCCCTAAATATTCTTTAATAAGGGTAAATATAAAAACAAGTATTATTGTAATTTGGTGTGTAACTTCTTATCTTGTTCCATAAGCAGAATAAAACCAAAGCATATAAATTAGAAATAATTATAAATCTATTTTAATAAGTATACAACATATAAATATTTAATTTGCAAGATAAATAACATAAAATGAAGTGGTTTGGGCTCTAGGGAGCTGAATTTTTATATGCAATTGAAGTTATAGTGTTATCAATTCAAAATAGATTATTAAAACTTTAAGATATTATATTTAATTTCCATGGTAATCATAAAGGAAATATTTACAGCATATACACTAAAAGAAATTAGAAGAGAATCAAAATACGTTATGACAAGAAAAATCAAATAAACACAAAGGAAGGAAGTAATAAATTAAGTGAGGGGAAATAAGTGATAAAACATACACAAAACATATATAAAATTACAATAATAAATATTTTTTATCAGAAAATTACTTGAATAAAATAAACTACCCAGTAGAGAGACATAGATTGTCAGAATGAAAAAATAATTTTAAAACATCAAAAACAGGTTTCAACAAAATATTGTTTATTAGAGACTTTAGATCTAAGTATCTGCATAGATACTAAGCAAACATTGAAGAAATTGAAGGAAGAGGTGGATAACTGTACAATATTAGCAGAAGCCTCACACTTTTAATAATGTATAAAACAGACAAGAGATCAGTTAGGAAATTGAGCAGTTGAACAATATTATAGATCAATTGTACCTAAAAGACATATACAAAACACTCAGTTCCACAACAACACATTTTTCTCAAGTACACATGTTATATTCCCTAGGATAGACCATATGTGAGACCACAAAACGAGTCTTAATGAATTAAAAAATACTAAAGTCATGCAAAGAATATTTTCTTGTCACAATGGAATGAAACTAGAAAATCAACAGTAAAAGGAAAACACAAATTCACAAATACGTAGAAATTAAACAACACACTCTTACATAATCAAATGTCCAAGTAAGAAATCACAAAGGATATTAGGAAATATTTTTAGACAAATGAAAATGAAAGTACAATATTCCAAAACTTAACAAATGCAGAAAAAGTAGTGCTAATATAAAAGGGACATTTATAATTATAATTACTCACATACAAAAGAAGATCTCAGATCAATAACTTCACTTTATATTTTAAGGAATTAAAAGATCAAAACAAATAAACACAAAACTACCAGATGGGACGAAATGATAAAGATTACAGCATTAACAAATAAAATAGAAAACAGAAAAACAAGTAGGAAAATTGATGAAATCAAGAATTATTTTTTTAAAAAGATCAATAAAATTGACTAATCTTCTTTAAGTAAAATGACTAAAAAAAGATGACTCCAGTAGCTAAATTTAGAAATAAAAATGGGGCATTAATAATTTGAGATAAAATTATAAGATAGTGTTATGAACAAGTGTATACCAACAAATTGGATAATCCAAATTAAATGAAAATAATCCAAAAACATAAACTGCCAAAAATAAATCATGAAGAAATAGAAAATCAGAAAAATGTCTGTGACAAGGAAGAAGATAGAATCAATAATTAGCAATTTTCTAGCAAAGAAAGCCCCATACCTAATAGCTTCATTAAATTTTACCCAATATTTAAAGAATAATTAACACCAATATTTACCAAATTCTTCCAAAAAATTAAAGAAGAGGAAATCCTTCCTAATTCACTGTGAGGCCAGCATTTTCCTGATATCAAAAAGAGACAAAGACACTACTACAAAGAAAACTACAGGTTAATATCTATTATGAATATTGATGTAAAAATTCTTAAGAAAACACCTGTAACCCAAATTCAACAGCATTGATAAAGGATTATATAGTATGACCAAATGGAATTTTTCCAGAATTCCAGAATATATAGAAGAAATATATATTTTCATATTTTTGTATAAGAAATATATTTATCAAATAAAAAGAACATAAATAGTTCTTACATAAAGAAAATACATATTAAAAACAAGAATGTATTTCTTGATTCAATATATAAAAATCAAGTACATTACATTAACAGAATAAAGGTAAAAGTAAAATTATTTCAATTGATGAATAAAAAGCATTTCAAAAATTTTTTTTTCACTTTTTTTTCTTTTTATTATACTTTAAGTTCTGGTATACATGTGCGGAACGTGCAGGTTTGTTGCATAGGTATACATGTGCCATAGTGGTTTGCTGCACCCATCAACCCATCATCTACATTAGGAATTTCAACTAATGCTATCTCTCCCCTAACCCCCCAACCCCAGACAGGCCCCGGTATGTGATGTTCCCATCCTGGTGTCCATGTGTTCTCATTGTTCAACACCCACTTATGAGTGAGAACATGTGGCATTTGGTTTTCTGTTCCTGTGTTAGTTTGCTGAGAATGATGGTTTTCAGCTTCATCCATGTCCCTGCAAAGGACATGAACTCATCCATTTTTATGACTGCATAGTATTCCATTGTATATATATTCCACATTTTCTTTATCCAGTCTATCATTGAAGGGCATTTGGGTTGGTTCCAAGTGTTTGCTATGGTGAATAGTGCTGCAACAAACATACATGTGCATGTGTCTTTATAGAAGAATGATTTATAATCCTTTAAGGGTATATACCCAGTCATGAGATTGCTGAGTCAAATGGTATTTCTGGTTTTAGATCCTTGAGGAGTTGCCACACTTCCACGGTGGTTGAACTAATTTACACTCCAACCAGTGGTGTAAAATGTCCATATTTCTGCACATCTTCTCCAGAGTCTGTTGTTTCCTGACTTTTCAATGATTGCCATTCATGTGAGATGTTATCTCATTATGGTTTTGATTTGCATTTCTCTAATGACCAGTGATGATGAGCTTTGTTTCATATGTTTTTTGTCTGCGTAAACATCTTCTTTTGAAAAGTGTCTGTTTGTATCCTTTGCCCACTTTTTGATGGGGTGCTTGTTTTTTTCTCGTAAATTTAAGTTCTTTGTAGATTCTGGATATTAGCACTTTGTCAGATGAGTAGATGGCAAAAGTTTCCTTGCATTCTGTAGGTTGTCTGTTCACTCTGATGATGGTTTCTTTTGCTGCTCAGAAACTCTTTTGTTTAATTAGATCCCATTTGTCAATTTTGGTTTTTGTTGCCATTGTTTTTGGTGTTTTAGTCATGAAGTCTTTGCCCATGCCTATGTCCTGAATGGTATTGCCTAGGTTTTCTTCTAGGGTTTTTACGGTTTTAGGTCTTATGTTTAAGTGTTTAATCCATCTTGAGTTAATTTTTGTATAAGGTGTAAGAAAGGGGTCCAGTTTCAGTTTTCTGTATATGGCTACCCAGTTTTCCCAACACTATTTATTAAATAGGGAATTCTTTCCCCATTGCTTGTTTTTGTCAGGTTTGTCAAAGATTAGATGGTTGTAGATGTGTAGCATTATTTCTGAGGTCTCGGTTTTTTTTCCATTGGTCTATATATCTGTTTTGGTGCCAGTACCATGCTGTTTTGGTTACTGTAACCTTGTAGTATAGTTTAAAGTCAGGTAGCATGATACCTCCAGCTTTGTTCTTTATTTATTTTAGTGTACTTTGTCTCCTTCTGGTAGAATGTGAGGTACATAAGAGAAGTAAAGTTTACTCATTTTACATACTATGTATTTCAAGCATCTAAATGAAGAGGAGAGCCCTCTTTATAAAAAAGATATTAAATTTATACTGATTTTAAAAGTATGATGTTGGTGCAAGAATAGACAAAACAAATCAACAGAAGAGCTAGATGCAGATCCAAATATTTTAAACCTTATTATTTAATAGAGATAGTTTTAAAGTCAGTGTGGAAAAGATAAGTGGTTAATAATGGCATAAAGATAATTTCTTTTCTAGGCCAGGTGCATTGGCTCAAGTCTGTAATTCCAACACTTTGGGAGGCTGAGCCAGGTGGATTGTTTGAGCTCAGAAATTTGAGACCATCCTAGGTAACACAGTGAGACTTTGTTTCTACTAAAAGTCAAAAAATTAGCCAGGCATGGTGGTGAGCACCTGCAGTCCCAGCTACTTAGAGATCTGAGGCAGAAGAATGGCTTGAGCCCAGGAAGTCAAGGTTGCGGTGAGCAGAGATTGTGCCACTGCACTCCAGCCTGGGCCACAGAGTGAAATCATATTAAAAAAAAAAATCAAAAAACTCAATTCCACATGAATTTAAGGGAAAACCATAAAGTTATTAAAAGAACGTGTAGGTAAACATCTTGCAAAGTGGTATAGAAAATAATTTCTTAAAAGATGGGTGAAGCAAAAATGTTTGCATATTAAATATTTTAAAGAATTGGCATTTCTAGTAAAATTAAGAAAATGTATACTAAATGAGTTAATAACTATTTGTAGGTAATTCCCTCATATGTTTATAAGGAGTACACAAGAATCTTTATAGATACATAGATTTTAATGTTGGAACCAACCCCAAAAATCTACTGATGAGAAATGAAAACATAAATTCAGGTTTACATACATAAAGAAAATTCATGTATAATTTAATATGTATTAGTCATATTAAATTTTTTTAAAATTCCATCTAATAAAACAAGCATGCACAAAGATTTTTATTATAATAAAAGTACAAAACTTGGATAAGGGAAGCATACCAATTTTATGGCAGTAAATGCTAAGATGAAGTAAAAAGGAAAGAAATTAAAAAGAAATTCTGCCATTTCTGAGTTTGTAGGCTGTATAAGTTATAACAAAATATCCAGAAGTGGAGTAGCTTAGAACAACCATGAATTTTGTTCATAACTCTGTTTATCAGTAGGTGGTTGATCCAGGGTAACTTGGTTTTGGTTTTAGTTCATCTAGGTTGCACTCTCACAACTGATGTCAGCGGGTGAGTTGTCTATGGTTTGGATGATATAGACTGGACTCAGGTACATGTCGGGCAGTTGGTCAGCTAACTGAGTAAAGGGCATCTTGAGTGGAATGGCTCTTCTACTTATCTCTGCATGAGGCCTGTCATTCTTCCCCAGGCTAGGCTGGGCTGCTTCCAATGTTGCTCATAGGATTTAAAGAGGAAACAAGCCCCAGGGCACAAACACTTCTAAAGCCTCTGCTTTGTCACATTTGCTGACATCCGGTAAGTTGGAGCCAGTCCCAGTTGAGCACAGATTCAGAATGAGAGGATTCTCAGTTATACACGTAGAGGGGGCATGGATGCAAGGAAGGGGGCTATTAATGTCATTTTGAAATGACCCAAACAACAGTGTATAATTATGTAAGTCGGAACTCATTAAAGAAATACAAAAATACACAAACACACACATTTTAAAAAACAAGAAAGACAAAAATCTAAGATCACTTAGATCTGGGGAAGAGGGTAGAATCGGAAGAAAGCAATTGGTAAAGAGCATAAAAAAATAATAGCTTTTAGAAAAGTGTTGTGTGGTGTTTCTAACATGGTTAAGGGTTTGGTGAGGAACCAAGAAAGGAAATAGACAGATGGCTTAGTTTCTTCCTGTTTTCTGTTTTCTTCTTGGTATCACCAGAAGGTGGTACCTTCCAGACAGCAGATTTTCTCCAAGAATGGAAACCTAGAAGGCATTTTACATTTTAAAAATATAATGAGAGTAAAACAAATTAACTTGTAGTAAGCAAACAAACAATGCAGGTGGGAAGGGTAGATGAATGAAAAGAAGGAGGTCAGGGTAAGCCTCAAAGTTCCCAGTACCACAGCTCACCCTGGATGAAATGAAAGCAAAACTAATTACATACATCCTTCAGCATCCAGGCTTTTCAACTTACTCTGAACAGAATTTCTCCTATTCTTAAAATCTGTAGTGATAGAGATTTCATATCCTGCTTTGAAAACACATTCCCCATATCTCACAGTGCTCACAATCAGTAAGTTTTTTCTTCGGTCTACCCTATATTTGTGTTGCTGTAACATGCTTATTTCCTGTGAGGCTCTGACCTCGGCACAGATGGTGAACGTAATCCTCCCTATAATATTCTTTCATAGATCAGATATAATAGGCTGAGTCCCTTTAACATTTCTGTTCATTTCTCTTAAAAGACTAAGATTCAGACGAGACATAAGGGTCTGACCAATAGCACAAAGCAATAAAAGAGTAAAAGTATAGCCAGTTTTTGTAGGCAATTCACACACTTATTAGCACAAGTGGCCTTTACCTTGGGCTTTTTTATAGCCATGGCATATAACAACCTCACTTGTTACCTACAGTCTCTTCAATGTCAAATGTTCTCACTGTAATCTAGAGGCAGTGTGCAGGAATGCAGGGAACACTGCTCAGAATGTGGGTCCCAGTTTAAGTTCAGGTTCTACCACTTATTATTTTGTATGACCTTGGCCGAGTGGCTTAAATCTCTGTCTGACACTCTTCATTGTAAGGATAATAAGATCTACCTCTCACCTCTCTCAAACTTGATGGAGAGGATTTAATAAAATAATGGACCAGAAAAGCACCTTGCAAACTGTAAACCAATAAAGCCATGTAAAGCATTAGCTCTGTTCACAAACTCCTAGGCGCAAGGAAGCTGCATCATGGTTCTCTATAGAAGATTTTTTAAATGTTCAAAATCACACAATCTTTATCCAAGGGTTGTGAATTGGGTGGGTTAATTAGTTTATAAATAAACTATTATTTATAACAAAACATATTGTGTTATGATTTTCTTTATAAATAATTCTATCAACAGTATAATCTTAAGGCATCTCACAAAAGTCTAGTATTGCAGTTAGTAAACATTAAATGCCTACGGCATGTGCACTCTTTTAGATATAGGAGATAATAAAGATGCATAAGTCAGTCTCCACCCTCACGCATCCACAGCAAAAGGAGAGAGCTTGAGAAGTAGCTTATCGTATAATGTGCAAAGTACCATCATCAAGACATACACATGTGCTAAACGATTCAACTGCCCTTTATTGCGAAACAAAAAAAAAGTGAAACTCTTTAAATATGGCATAGAAAGCCTTCTGAACTTTGCATCTCTACTGTGTGCTCTCACCCCTTTATTCCTTTTACCTCTTGGCCAACCAAAATGACTTACAGTATTTCAAATGGATCCAGCTGGGTCTAGTCCCTGTGAGTTTGTCCATCGTGTTCTTCTTCCCTGGCATGTCCTTTCCTGCTTTACCTATAGAATGACCATCCATCACTCAAGTTCAAGCTGAGTCCTCTTTTTTTTTTTTTTAAGAGACAGAGTTTCACTTGTTGCCCAAGCTGGAGTGCAATGGTGTGATCTCAACTCACCACGACCTCCACCGCCCAGGTAAGAGTGATTCTCCTGCCTCAGTCTCCCAAGTAGCTGGGATTACAAGCATGTGCCACCATGCCTGGCTAATTTTGTATTTTTAGTAGAGACGGGGTACCTTCATGTTGGTCAGGCTGGTCTCGAACTCTCTATCTCAGGTGATCCACCTACCTGGTCTCCCAAAATGCTGGGATTATAGGCATGAGCCACTGCACCTAACCGCGTCCTCATTTTTTTAAAACTTTAATTCGGCCGAGGCGGGCGGATCATGAGGTCAAGAGATTGAGACCATCCTGGCCAACATGGTGAAACCCCATTTCTACTAAAAATACAAAAAAAAAAATTAGCCGGGCGTGGTGGCACACGCCTATGGTCTCAGCTACTCGGGAGGCTGAGGCAGAAGAATCACTTGAACCCAGGAGGCAGAGGTTGCAGTGAGCCGAGATTGCACCACTGCACTCCAGCCTGGTGACAGAGCAAGACTCCATCTCAAAAAAAAAACAAAAAACAAAAAACACTTAATTCCCTTCTCTATTGTCCTCTGCACCCTCTCCCATCCCCACTAGCCTAAATTGTATCGTGAGACCTCAGGATGTTGAACAAATTGTCCTCATGGCTATGGAACATGAAGTAGAGAGAATGACAGTTGTAGCAAGTACTTGAACTTTTAAAGAACAAGGGGAAATGGTCAGTAGATCAATGGGTGAGGAGAAGAGAGAGGTACAGGGATGGACATGTTTTAATAGTCTGATTTCAGAGGCTTGGAGATTTTAAATAAAAATAAAGTGGTTTGCAGGCAGCAATGGAGAACCAAGGGTACAGTTTCAGACCCACAGGTCTTTGTGGGAAAATGAGAGAGAAAAACAGCATCCACTTGAGAGAGGAACCGGAGAGGTGATATCTTCAGGGGCAGTTAGGAGAATACCATCAAAATAGCATTTAGGGCAGGAGTTCGGGATACAAAAGGAATTTCTGCTGATGTTAAGTTGCAGACAAGAATGTAAAGAGTGGTGGAGATGGGTGGAAGAGTGCCCAGAGTCGTGACTTTATGACTGGAATGTGATATGGGATACCTTCATTCCACAATGGCATCTGGCTATCTGGTCTGGGTGATACAGGCTTACCTGGGAGGCATGGATTTCTGTTGCAGCGAGGTGAGTATGAATGTGACACACCTTGGTTGGCCACAGTTGGTTGGTCATTGTTTCAGTGGTGGCTGCATGACCCAAGACACACCTACTGAATATTAGAAATGATCAAACTGAAACTTGGAACAGAGATTCAGGATGTACTACTGTCAAAATGTGTGAGGTATGAGGTTCCTGAACGGTTTCCAGCTGTGTCTCCTCCCATGCAGAAGAGGCTGTCTTGCAGCAGGAAAGAATCCCACAGGCAGAGAAAAGTAGATTTGGAAAGCAGAGTGGGCATGCCCTGCAGATGTCGGGGTCTTGGTTCTAGGTTTCCACCGAGCTGCGTCCCTGCTCTTGTTGTTACATAGCATTTGCACTAAGTTTCTCTTCTTACCCAAATGATTTCAATTTGACTAACTCTCAGTTACCAGTAAAGAAGTCTTAATTCATGAATCTAATTTAAAATGAAATAAATCATTGGCAAAATTTGCTACTGTATTATTACCAAGAAATTGCTTGCTACTCATCTCAAAACTGAATGTGACACTGCTAATTAGGACAGACAGTTGAGAACAGTGTGCCTCAAAGAGTGGGGACTCTAGCCATGACCCCAGAAAGCCAACAGGTCATGCCTTTTCTCTTTTTATCTTCTTCAAGCCATGCTGGGTTCCCAACAATCCCGTTGTCCGAATCCCTTTCGCTTGGGCCACCTACTTGTCTATTTGTGATCAATTCACTGTTTCAGTTTGGGCCTGGGTCTGATTCAGTTCCCTGATGACCTGGCTTGGCCTGAACTCTCCTGCAGAGACTCTTAACTTCTGTTAGCCCCAACCACTCCCCTGAAACACTCCCAATCCCCTGTTTTGTGGCAAAACACACTTCTTGAGACCTTGCATTAGTGGGATAATATTAAAAGTTGTCACCAGGGCTTTAATATTGTTGAGTTCAGTGCACAGTGATGCAGGCTAATGATATACAAACTTCTTTGTAAAATTAATTAATGTGAACTTAGGAGCAAAAGTAGCAAGCCACAGATGCCTCTGATTCCCTGTACTTACTGCAGGGAGAAGGGTGTCCTGTGTCTTGTGTAGTCAACCTGCTGTCTGGACATACACATGAGGGAGAGGAGGGCATCACGGGGATCGTGCATGTGAAACCAGAACTGCCTTCCTTCAGTACTCCTTTTCTGGAGAAGTCCGGTCTTCCCAATTCCCCACTCTGCATACTCATAACCCATATTCTTTGAACCTCTTATGTTGAAAGAAAATTAAGTAACTTCTCTTCCACACATATGAAATGAAGACTAGTGTTAATATTAATTTGGTATTATGCATTAGTGATGATGTCCATTTGAATATCTAAATGTAATCTTTATGACTCGTCCCATCAGTTTTGATTGCAAATGCATTCATATGTCTTTTATATTTTAATTGGTTATCCAAAGACCCTCATGGCCACATTAATAGAAAGCAGTGTCTCATTTTCTTAAAGGCAAGCCCTCCTCAATTATCCAAGCTGCAGGGAAATCACTCAATCCAAGAAAGGAAGGAGGTGAGGGAGCGGTCCTTCTCACAAGTGCCAGACAAAGAATGGAGTCCCCGACTTTGTGGCAGAAGTCTCTTCTGGTGGCTGTATGTTGTCACTGCTAAAAACAACAGTGCTTGCCTGTGATGCTGAGACACTTTGACTGTCAAAATCTCTGCCAACTCTGCAATGGGGCCACATGCTTGGTCTCCAAGTTTATGGCTTCCTAGTTCACATAGACAATCAGTCACTTTCCTTCAAAGCATACCACATGCCAGGTAGCTGGTTCCCAGAAGATCGGCGTCATGGCAGACACTGCCACAACCACTTCTTCCAAGGATCCCTGGATTAGAGCAAGTGTTCCAGGTCTAGATTTGATTTTTCTTCAGGCTAATATCCTTCCTTGCCATGGAACCATGCCAGGTCCATGTGTGCTCCTAACTTCAGATCTCACGGAGCTTGGACATGTTTCTCTGAGACATATTGACTTCCATTTTAAAAAGCACCAAACTGTGTGTTGCTTGGGGTACAAGGTATTTATTAGGGATTGAAATCTGTGAACCCAAGAGGGAGGAAGCAGAAAGGGAGGTCAAACCATGATTTGAGCCTAAGAAAGCCTTGGCTGACCTGGTGGGGAGCTCTAGAGAAAGTCTTTCTGAGTCTTGCATGTCTGTCAAATCTGGCTATGTGCTTAGATGCTGCGTCATTGAGTCACTGCATGTGGGCTGTTCCAGGAAGGTGGTGGTCTTGAGCACAGTGGTTCTTTGCAGTGTGGCAGGCCTGGAATGAGCTGCCAGTCGTAGGCTGCCTGCTGGACACACTTGCTTACCAGCCACTTTGGCTGCAAAGGGCTCCTGGGCAATGTGTCTCTTCACCTAGCACTGGTAGAATCACTGCAAATCAAGCTGAGTATAAAGCATAGATCTCACCTTCTCAGAGGGAACCACCTGAATAGACAAGGTTCTTCAACCCTCACACTGGCTTTTCTGGTGTGAATGCCACAATCATTGCCCCCTGTCCTTATCTGGGAGAAGTTCTTTCCAAGGCCTCTGTAGCTTGAGGGTGGCAACTATTTTGGAATCACAGATGATCCTGGAAATGAATTTTGACTGGATGGTTGAGTATGGTTTCTAGACCCAGTCTCAAGCTCTAGTTCTCTTTATAAGAGTTCTGCGTTTTATGCCATCACCTCTGTCTCTCTCATTGCCCCATACTCCATACTTAGAATGTAGGTGTTCTTAATAGGAACAGCAATGCAGTTCTCCACCATCTCTGTCCTAACACAAGGGAGAGTTACCACTGAATGCTGAGACCTGGCACAGACAGCAACAGCACTTCCTTCTGCCCAGCGTGTCCAGATTATTCATGACCTCATGAGGGACCCTTTCATCCAGGAACAGGTACCTTTCAATAAACTGTTTTCTAAACCCCCTCACTTTACAGTAGCAAAGTGGCTTTGGACTTGGGCCCATGATCCTTCCAGGAGGATATTTGCTTCAAAATTGAGAAGTGTACATTCTCAGCCTCATGCTGTCCAGCCACATGCGGCCTCCTGTGGAGGCTGGATAATGTTCTCATACTGCCCCAAAGATCTCTGTAACCTAATCCCCAGAAATTGTGAATATGTTATCTTACTTGACAAAAGAGACGTGGCCGGCATGATTAAAGTTCCAGATCTTGACATAGGGAGGTCATCTTGGAGGATTTGGGTGGATACAACGTAATCACAAGGGTTCTTATGAGAGGCAGTGGCAGGAGGGTTGAAGTCAGACAAGGAGATGTGACAGAGGAAGCAGAGTCAGAGTGAGAGAGGGGAGAAGACGCCGTGCTTTGAAGACGGAGGAAGGTTCTACAAGCCAAGGCGCACAGGTGGCTTCCAGAACCTGAAAACGCCAAGGAAATAGATTTCATCCTCCGAGTCTCCATATAGAGCCAGCCCTGTCTCCACCTGATTGAACCCAGTGAAACTGATTTTGGACTTCTGAACTCCAGAGCTGCAGGATAATAAATGTGGATTGTTTTAAGCTACTCTGTGCTTTGGTGATCTGTTACAGCAGCAACAGCAAATCAGTATACCTACCTTACTCAAAACAGACAGTGATTATACTGATTGCTATAAGGCTTTCTAGACATTGCCCTCTTTGAGAACAATGGCCCCTGGACTCACTGCATCTCTTCTTCAGACCTGCCTCCGCAGAGACCGTTGTTGAGAAACAGTGAGCACTGGAGGATGCTTTTCTCGGTTGGCTTGCTCGTGCTTGGATTCTAATGAGAAGAGTGGGTGTAAAGGAATTCTGAGTCAATCTGTAGGACGAGATTGACTGCTGCCTCCCTCAAGAAAGCCTTCAGTGGCCGGGCGCGGTGGCTTACGCCTGTAATCCCAGCACTTTGGGAGGCCGAGGCGTGTGGATCATGAGGTCAAGAGATAGAGACCATTCCGGTCAACATGATGAAACCCCATCTCTACTAAAAATACAAAAAAAATTAGCTGGGTGTGGTGGCGCATGCCTGTAGTCCCAGCTACTTGGGAGGCTGAGGCAGGAGAAT
>CAUYLG010052190.1:0-63666 GCA_963573385.1 Cacajao melanocephalus | reverse complement strand
AATCAGCCATTTTGGATCTCTCCGCCCAGTGATGAAGTTTTTTCTGCTTCTTAGTTTTCCTTTGGCGGACGCCCCTTCCCCGCACAGCTGGACCTTCCCGGTTCAGCTGTGCTTACTGTGAAACTCTCAGTCCTCAGCGCTTCCAATTGCTGTTCTACTTGTGGGGACGGGACCAGCCGAGCCGGAGTCATCCCGTATACTCCGTGCCGAGAAGCGCCGTGCTGGGGCGCCGGCAAAATAGCCGCGCCAGCCAAAAAAATCGTGCTGGCAACCCTTGTGGCTCCTCCGCCGGGAATCTCCTAGTCTGTGGGCAACAAAAATTCGTCTGAAAGTGCGGCGTCCACTCGCTCTCTGCGCTTTCACTGGGAGCTACAATCCTGAGCTGTTGTTAATCGGCCATCTTGGATCGAAACCTGTTTTATTCTTATAGAATAAAATTTATTATAGAATGTGATCAAAACCTAAGTGAAAATTCTGTGCCATGATACTTAATAATTCTATATATTCCTATAGAATTAATTAAATTTTGAGTTTCTTAAGCACTGAGACTATGTATGGGACTTCTTTGGCATTTGTCTTTATTGAATACTTAACATCGTAAAATGCACTTGCCTATTACCTCAAGTATTCAATAAAGACTGCTAGATGAATTTTTCAATGAAGTTGCAAAGAAACCCAGAAAGACTCCAAAATCTTCGTTCAAATGGACACTGTTGCTTTCTTTTTGGTTTGGGGTAAGAGAAAGAAAAATGATTAACAGGGAGGGGAATATAAACTATGAACACAATCAGTCCCTGTAGTAGATACAAGTCCCTTGGTAGACAGAAATGGGCCCAAGTTACATTTATTACAAACTCCAAGAGAAGAGAATTGAAACTTAGAAACAGTGTACAGGCCTACTGTCAGCAATCTGAAATCAAATTCCCTTGAGTTCAGCAGAAATAATTATTTACTATGCAAATGATTTTGCTTCCTCCTGTTCCTTTTCATATTCTTAAGATGAAAGCTCCATCAAAACAAACTCCCCCAAGATTTATTCCAAAGAGCAGTGACCAGTACCCTACCCACTCAACACATGAATTTCCTAGGAAAATAAACTGAGAAATCTTTAGGGAAAGAACTCTCACTATACTTTTATTTTAAAAACAAACTGAAAGAAAATATATAAAATGAAAATAATCACTCTGACAGAAACAACTGCTGCACTTTACCATCCTTATAGAGTAGCTATAAGGAAACTCAGAGAAGGAGAAAATTAATAGAAAAAAAAGTATTTGGCATAACGGTGTACAGAAGTGGACCAAGTAGAGTTTCAGTAATAATATGAAGTCCCAGTCAATATTCATATTATATTTAAAAGCCACAATTTTTCCACTATTTTTAAATAAACATAGATACTATCATTATTTTTTAATGCTTTTCAGATTTGAAAATATTTGCCTTAATGGACTATATGAACAATTCAAATGAGCATTCAGTTTCTGGTTGACCAGAATATACTATCTGAAATAAGAACATCTAGTACTCTTTTGCTCATTTAGAATTTAAATATGTACCAGACATCTTGAGCACTGAATCACCTGAATTACAAGTAGGTACTGTGAATGAGAGGAGACTCCAAATGTTTCTTTTATCATACTCAAGGGGAGTAAAATTTTTAAATATGAGACATTTGGAGACTCCTCCAAATTTGACACATTTGGTATCCACTGGCTGCATAGGCTTTTTTTTTTCTAATATTTATGGGTATTTAGGGGAAAATTAATATGTGATTCAATGTGTTCTGAAATGTTCATTACATTTCATTTTTTATAAAACAGAGCTGTTTAAATTACATTCTCCAAGATAACTCCAAACTTGCTGTCAAGTTGACCAGTTTTCACAATAGAAGAAAAGGGATCTCAAGTCACCATTAAGAAAAAAGATCTTTATATGAATTCATGAGCCTGAAAGCTGTGCTATGAAAACTAGTTAAAAATCAATACCGCATGGTATTAAGCAGCTTGCTAAAGGTCTCAAGCTAGAAATTCCATGGCCTTTAGCCATCAACCAGCAAAATACTTATAAAGAGTTTTCCATTTCCCAAATGACCTTGCTTCTTATATTAAAAAAAAAATTCAGATTTAATTTTATGCGCTAAAAGATTATAGTACCGGAGTAGAATATGGATCAAATCAATACTATTTTTCAAGTGAAAAATATTTACACTAAACTTAAAAGTCACCCTTATTGGTCCACTTGAGAAAAGAAAGAGTCTGGTTCAGACACTACAAAAAGCAACTGGCATCACCACTTCCTTTATGCCAGAAAACTTGACTCCATCTGTACGTGAGAAAGAGAATATGTGTTTCATTGCTCATCCTCTCCATATGCCAGGGTCAGTCCCACTCCTCTAATTTCAACTAAACAATTGTATTTGTTGATTTTGATAAAAGTGCTGAATGTCTTCGTGTAAATATTGTGCTAGGTGCTGAAGCAAAGATGAACTAGATAGGCTCTGATAGGACATAAACTATAGCCAATTACAGTAAAAGCAGAATCTGAAGAGTTCAAATAGGTTTTGACTGCTTTCCTTCTTCATATGCATAGTAAATAACCGATATAAAGCAAACAATTTCATGAACAGTTCACTATTGATCAAATAAGCTATGATCCTACTGATTACCTATGACTCATACCACTAATTGACTTAGTATGGTAACACCCTTCTCCAATAGTACCATATTCCAAACTCTGTATGTCCTTCAAGATTAAGTTGTACCTTCTCTTGAAATTATTTCCTCAGTTACTATCTTATCTGAATAAAATAAAGATCTACCTCTGAGTAATACTTTTTCTGCTCTGGAGTCCTGTGTACAAAAGCTCTCTACTGGAGATACTAGTTGTTTATCCAATAACCCGTGATGCATTTATTTTATATAGTTGTGGTAGGTACTGCCCTCTTTACCCCTAACTGGATAAGACCAAGGAAGCATGTAGTCATTTTGCTGTCCTATGACTAGAAGGTGGGTCTGGCTTATGATAGAAGCCAAAATCATAGGCTACGAAGTGAAGAATTGGAAAGAACATGCATCTTTGATGACTTGATTAATAAACACAGAAGCCTATCCTACACTCCCCAGTCAGAAAAGTTAGTAAATATTCTTATGTATAAGCTAGTTTATATTGTCTTACAAAGGAAAGTAATGACATCAGTCCGAATTTGTTAACTATGTTAAATACCAAATCTGAATAAGGTTGGGTAATTACTCTGAGAAAGATTAGGTAAAGGAATTGACATTAACATCAATTTATAGCTAGAAGTCATTATTATTCATTAGGAACAGGCTAAAATATTAACCAAATACTTTTGTGTCTAGAGCATTTTGATAATGGCTAACAGTTGACACTAAAATTTAAAACTCAAGCCATTAACAATGACAATCAAAAACCTGTGCTTTCAAACTGAAGTACTTAAAATATAGTTGTAGTTTCACAGGTAAAACATAACAAACAATTTGGAATAGAAATTGAGTGTGAGGTATAGCAATCGGAGAATTTTATAGACGTTTACTCAGGTCAGCTGGTTAGAGATATAAGTGGGTCTTTGATTTAGACAGATGGAAACTGATGGAGGAGGAGATCACAACTGAGGTAGGGAATGGCAAAATAATCTGTAATCTAATTAGACTACAAAGTTGATGCTTTCAGTTTGAAGCTTGTGAACACCACTTCAACCTGTATTTCACATGTTTTACACTTCAATTTTGTAAAACACTGAGAAAAAATATCTGCTCTTCATCTCATCTCTATAAAAACTCCCTTGTCAATAAAAATTGGCTTCCATAAGCTGAAGACATTATCATTATTCAAAATGATCAGGAAGTGAAGCTAAAGTCATGACAAAGTAAATTCTGCTTCTTGGTACTTTTTTTAAATTTCTCTGTGGGAAAACATAGATCAATGCTCTTCAGCATGAAAATTTTGCAGTGAAATTTTCACTTGTAACAAACAGCAACAAAAAAGCCTTAAGCATCCACTGTCACTTTCAGTTTAGGAGAAAATGCACTAATAAACTCTTACCCTTGGGTCATCTTTGACAACAGGCAATACCATGCCAGCTCTTATTAAAGACTATTCATATCACTGCCCCAAAAATTTCCTTTAAAATTACCATCTTTTGTATCCATGTAACAGGATGTCAGCTTTAAACGTGCCAATGAGAGATAGGACCTGTCAGCACAGTTAATACTCAGCACTGTTTCAACACCAGGACAGCTGACCCCCAAGGGTATGTTTTTGGTTAGTAATATTTATTTGGTGGTTATCTCGACAAACAAGAAAACTTATTTCTCTATATTGGTTTTCAAATAAAACAGTAAGCAATGTCTCACCTGTAAGTATAGAACAACCCAAAATGTGTAGAAAGAAAAATAAAACTGCCAAAACTATCAAAAAAAGTTTTTCTAAAATGATAGCAGACTCTGGATAACAAATTCAAAATGCCATCATCTTTAAACTCAATCTTTCCAACATAAAAATCACAAAATTTATGGCAGGACTTTCTTTAAAAAAAAGAATAAGAAGGCCAGTTGCGGTGGGTCACGTCTGTAACCCTAGCACTTTGGGAGTCTGAGGTGGGTGGATCACGAGGTCAGGAGTTCAAGTCTGGTTAAGGAGTCTGAGAAAAGTCTGGCCAACAAGGTGAAACCTGTCTCTAAGAAAAATACAAAACTTAGTTGGGCACAATGGTGTGCACCTGTAGTCCCAGCTACTGAGGAGGTTGAGACAGGAGAATTTCTTGAACCCAGGAGGCGGAGGTTGCAGTGAGTCGAGATCGTGCCACCGCACTCCAGCCTGGGCAACAGAGTGAGACTCCATCTCAAAAAAAAAAAAATAGGAAAAAGAAAAATAGGTCAAATTTTTCAATGAAAATTAAGGAACCTCTTTTTATAAATTTTATTGAAATAATTATTAATTTAACAAGTAATACTGAGGGAGCAGCTGTAATGTAGTCGTCTCCAGGTAAAGAAAATGAGGCTTTTATAAAATGATAAAATCTACTTATCAATTAAGATAAACAAAGGAGATCTAGTAATGACAAAATCATTCTCTTTTAAAATAAACAGGCAGAAAATGTTCATATGAAAGAAGGAACTAACATATAAAGGGAGCATCTGGATAAAAGCCTCAACAGGTCTTCTACAGTCTTTTGATGAATAGTCATCGGGAATGACTTCTCTTGAAAAAATATAGATAACTATATAGAACATATGTAACTACGTATTATATGTAAAAGCATTCTAGGTACACTATTAAGACATGATTTCCTTCAGTGGTTGGAAATTGTGAATGCATATATAATAAAAAAGTTCCAGTGAGCATGATAATTCAATAGCACACCCACATTCCTGTATCCATAGCATATTAATCACCCTGAAGACTATCCAAGGACACCTTCAGGCTTTCCAAATTAGGCTCAGGTGAGAGAGATGCTGGAATGGGACTTAACAAAGATGCATGTGTGAACATGTGATAAACTGTTTCTCTGCCTAAATACTGAAGCCAAATACTATCATATTTTCTTAATTGGAGCTGTGATCTCATAAATTTGTGCAGGTGATATGAGCTAACTATGGAGACATCAGAGAAGTTACATTGAAAATAGTCATATTTAATCTATAAAGTTTTTTTTTTTAATGAGCCACAGAGTCTACCAAGACAAAAGTTTACAAGAGCTTGATAGCACTATCCAATAATGTTAATGTGAGGGAAAACTGTAGTGGAAAAGAATGAGCTCACCATTAGTAATCAAGAAACAATAGACTCTATTCTGGCTCGATCAATCATTAGATTTAATTGGCTCTGGGTAAATTATCAAAAAGTCTGAAATTCAAATTCCTTTTCATTAAAAATATCAAAGGTTAAAGTATTAAAATCAAGAAAATATTGAATAATATATGTAAAAGATATTTGATGCTAAGTATTACAAAATACATTGACTAGAATATGGACATATCTCATACTCTCCTTCCAGCTCATAAGCCTTGGCATGTGCTGTACTCTCTTGCCCCTGACCCTATGTCCATAATCCCTAAGTGAGCAACCTTCTCTCAACCTTCAGACCCTTACTTAAAGAAGACTCACTTGCAAATGCCTTGCATGATACATTTACAGTCTCAGTTCCAGTTTAGATATTTTTGCTAGAGTCTCCCACACTTCTCCTTGAAAAGACTTAAACAGTTTACAATTATTTTCATTTGTGTCAATATTGATTGTGTCCTCCTCAATGGAGCTGCTTTACCTTTAGATTTTCGTATGACTGAAGTCTCTATTTTTTTTAAGCTTTCAGCTCAATTATTGCTTTCTAGGGTGGCCTTCCAGACCGCCTTAACTAAAATACCAATTTCCATCGTTTTGTGTCTTTTTTTTCCTTCATAGCACATACCATGACTTGATACTACATTTTCAATACCTTTCTATATAGCCTGTCTAACATACCTCAATATGATGCTCCATGTGGGCAGGAACATTGTATTACTTTTACAATTGTATCTCTAATATCTACAATCTAGAACAGTGCTTAGAATATAAGAGAAACTCTATACATTTTAAATGAATGTAATATATTTTTTACACTTGTATTTTTCCAGTATTCACTACAAATATGTACTGATATGTCATAATCCCTGACATTCTTCTAGTAACTTTAGTATCTAAGAATATTAGTGAGGATTGTTTGGTAATTCTAATTTTCTGAGATTCTATAACAAACATGCATCAGTGAAAATTCACTATTGGGTTTTGATGCCAGTAAAATTTGTAGATCTACATGGAAATAGAAGCTTTGACCTTGACTTCATTGCCACAATGTTTTGAAGAAAAGTAGGTATCTGAAGAACCGTTTTAAACAGGAAGAACTAGATCTAAAGTTAAAATACAAACTAGGTGATGACAATGTGGAATAAGGTATTTAATATATTTAGTCTACTTAGAGCATTATAAAATAGATTTCTTTCAATGGCTAACACTTATTAGAAACTTCAAAAACTACAAACTACGGTCTTAATTTTACCTTCACACATTCTCAGAAACAATAATGATATACATTTATAGTGATCTGATATCAAAAACACTATGGTTTAAAAATCAATGAAAATATCTACAGAGTTGCTTTTGTTCTAATAAAGGCATGAAATTTTGTGAAATGAAAACCTTACCTCTCACAATAAGTTGAGCAAAATTGGACACACCAGAACCTCGTTCTGACTGAGTTACACAGCGATACAAATCCTGGTCAGTTTTTGTCACTTCTTGTAATTTGAAGGAAGCGGCAAATCTTCTGTGATTGATGTTCTTAGTCTGGGCTACTGGTATATCTTCTCCATTTCGTCTCTGCAAACAGAAACCAATCTTTAAAAACAGGATCTTAACCTTTCCATAAATCTATAAAGCATCTTAGCAAGCAGTATCTGTGATAAATTATTCTTGTTGCAAAAGACCCACACATTTTTTCCATTGTCATTCAATCAGGAAAAGGATGTAAGTAAATACTGGTATCCTCTAAAGCAGTGGTCCCCAACCTTTTTGGCACCAAGGACCAGTTTCTTGGAAGACAATTTTTCTATGGAACAGTGGGAGAATGATTTTAGGATGAAACCGTTCCACCTCAAATCATCAGGTATTAGATTCTCATAAAGCACTCACAACCTAGATCCCTTGCCTTCACAGTTCACAGTAGGATTTGCTCTCCTATGAGAATCTAATGCCACAGCTGATCTGATAGGAGGCAGAGCTCAGGTGGCAATGCTTGCTCACCTGCTGCTCACCTCCTGCTGTGTGGCCCTGCTCCTAACAGGCCACAGACCACTACCAGTTTGCAGCCCGGGGGTTGGGAACCCCTGCTCTAAAAGGTATACAGCTGACACTATGGCAGTAATCTCAGTTCTCAATAAAATTGCTACTATATCAGAGTAAATGAATTAATAAGAGAGTTAATGGGTCCATGGCAAATGATTCATTGCCCCCATGCTCTCAGAGTAATATATAGAAGCTTCTTTTAGCTCTTATGCCATACTACATGTGCTGTAGCATGTTTGTCCCCATCAGAAGAGTAAGACCATTGCCTGTGCATCTCTGTATTCCAAATGCATAGCATGTACTTGCCACAGAATGATAATATAGTAATGATGAATAATTTAGAGTCAACCCAAAATCTGTACTCTTTGCAAATGACTCTCTCTTTGGCATTAATGACAACCAATTTATACATTTTAGAGAAGTAGTCAAAAGAGCCTAAACATTAAAAGCATACCTGTCAAATTTCAAAATGAAATACTGGAAACCATATTTATGATATCAGCATATCCCAGACAAGAGTAATAAGCATAAACTAATAGGAAATGACTGAAAAAATTCAACTATAAAAATTTATAACTTCTGCATGTTCAAAGACATCATATATAAAGTGAAAAAAACAAGTCACAAATGGTGATAAGTTATTTGTCAAGGAAATGCCCACCAAGAAATAAATAGCCAGAATATGTAAAGATCTTCTATAGCTCAATAAGAAAAATAAAAAATGAATAAGCTATAAAAAAGAGAAAATGTATATTTCTAACAACCATGAAACAAGATTGCCAATCTCAATTTTAAAACTTCTATATGTCAAAGACAGCCAAAAGGACAATGAAGACCCACAACCCTGAGTAAGAACAAGCTCATTTCTTGTTGGTGAAATGCTAACTACCCCTGGTATCTTTCATACTACTTGTAATATCATTTCATAGGACTATATATGGGAAACAGAAATGATAACATTCCTGTTGCAAATGTAAACTGCTAGAGTGACTTTCGAAAATGATTTGTTACTGTCTAGTAAATTTGAGGATGCATAAACCTCAGGACCCAGCAATACCACTTACAGATTCTACATTTGAACCACCAGTGTATATGTGATCAAGGAGATATGTACAAGAATGTTGAACTCTGAATTATCTGTGATTGTGAATATGGAAAATGTCCAAATATTTCTGAGTAGCAAATAAACTGAATTTTATTCATTCAATAAAATGCATTATAACAGTTAAACTAAAAAAAGTAAAACCAGCAATGTCTTGGTAAAATTTGAAACTGCTATTTCTTCACCAAAAAAACATAAAATGCAAGTTTGCAGTATTTGTCCTTTCTGCAGTGTAAATTCTCCACTATGGCAACTTCAGTTTATCAGGAAGTTATTCAAACTTCCTGAAAAATTAACACATTTTTGGTACTCATTGGTTCCAGCATTCCACTGATTAGTAGTACATATATGCAGGTTTAAATGTTAAAAAAAGGTCCTTAAGAATAACATGACATAAGAATATAAACTGTTAACTTCTATTAAATTAGGGTGCAGGTACATTAATGACTATTTTATTGTTTTCTATGATTTTTTGTACATTTGAAATAATTTATATTTTTTAGAGGAGTAAATAAGAGGATACTCTATTGCTTTAATAATTTTCTAAATCCTAAATATACTGTATCTTTAAATATCCTTCTCCATATCTGAAATCATGTATATGCATATCATGAAATAAATACATATATGTGTCTGCATATCCACACTTAAATACCTAAGGACACCAAATCCCGATTAGGATTTTGCTATTTTTTATTCTTGTTTTTATTAAAATTTCTCTGCTTACCCACCTATTTTGTGATTTTTGCAGCAAGATTCTCTGCTTATTCTCTTAGATAATAAGGAAGAGAAAAAGCAGCTTATATTCAAAAACCCTTAAATATAAATCCATAAAATCAGTCTAAACTCTTTCCCTACAAACCACATAAACAAACAAACAAAAGAAAAATCATTAAACATACCAATCTCAGACTGCCTTTTTTTTTTTTTCAATTAGCACATCATTTCCACACAATCTTCCTAATTGGAAGGCCCACCATGACTTCCTGCTCCTTACTTTTGTTAAACAACCTCACCTGGGCTTCCTCTATCTTCTCTTTCCAAGTGTGTTCTCAAACTGTCTCTTTGCTCCCTGCCATATGTATTTCTCAGTTCACATGCAAGATTAGCCAATTCCCGCTGCCTGTTTTGCCTTCCAAATTCTCTTGCACATATACACACCCACCCAAGTCTTTTCACACTATGCTTTTCAAAATCCTTCTCTTGTGAAGAGATTCTGAGTATCCTTAATGTTTCCTTCTCAATAATTATTATTCCATCTTTTCACCTTAATTGGCATTCCTCTTACAACACTACTATCTCAAAGGAGGGTACATTTTCTAGTACTTTACACCCTCTTTCAGGGAGCACTACCATTTTCCTGGTTCCTAACATGGACAGCTCTTCCACTTTCCCACTCAACCACCTCCCAACCTTTGGAATTCCCAATGTTCCCACATACCATTCCCATCACTGGGAATATTCACAGATCAGACTATCCTCCCTATCCTAGTTCTGTGAATATTGCCATTGATCCTCAAACTCACTTTGGCCTCAGTGATCACCAACAGCCTCCTCTGCCATCTTGCAACATCCAAGTTCTTGTTCTGTGATAGTCTCCTCTCGAATCACAACTACCTGTGCAATTCAGTCTTTCACTCCTTCAATCCTCTACATTGACAGAGACCTCATTTTGTGACCCTTTACTTTATAGCAGCCATTTCAAAGAGACAATCTCTAGCCTGAAAGAGCTCCAGATTCTTTCAACTTTCTATTGTTTATGCATTGCCAATATTGAATTTGCACTATTTTATCAACTATTCTAAAACTACTGACCTTTGCAGAAATTGGTCATTTGTTCTTATGAAAAATTTCTGTGTTATCCAAACATGGAGATTAAAAACTTGCAGACATTCCTACTTTATTTCCACAGTGACCTGATCTATGGTATCTAGCTCCTTCCCCTCTGCCTCAAGTTCACATTCCATCAGCTCATATATACTCTTCCCTTTCTACTCCTGCTGACAGGGTCATGGTTATGGCCTCAAAAACTCTATAAAAGATTATGAAAACTTATTAACTGGCTTTTCTATCTTAAATCTTTTCTACTATGACACTTCTATAAATGTCTTTTCATCTCTTTGTATACTGAAATCATTCTGAAGGTAGAGTATCATGTCTCACTTATACATAGTTTTTCCTCCATCACATCTAATATATATTATCTTTATTTAGTGGGTGGCTCAAGTACTTTGTTAAAATGAATTAAACTCACTGAACATTTTAGAGATAAGAGTTGCATAAATCCTCCTTAGGCTTTTATAAGTTATAATGAAATACTTCTTAATCATCAATCCAAATTAATAATAAAGGGAGGTTATAAAAATATTAAATTTCAAGGACATCAAGAGATCACTACACCAAGCTATTTATTTCAGAAGTAATTACACCACAACTCAGAGGCTGAGTATACTTAAGCTCATACAGTCAAGATATCACAAAGTTTATATATTATGTAACATTTATATGTGTATTAATATACTAACATAAGCTTATATAGGATATACATTATATAATTAATGAGTTAAAATATAATTAATATATCACAAAGTTGACATATTACATGTTTATATGTGTGTATTAATATACTAACATAAGCTTATATAGGATATATATTATATAATTAATGAGTTATAATATAATTAATATATCACAAAGTTGATATATTCTATGTTTATATGTATGTATTAATATACTAAGATAAATTTATACAGGATGTATATTATACAATTAATGAGTACAGAAGACTTATGTAATATTTATCTCTTGAAATAAAATAACAAAATTAACAGTCATAATATTCAGGTTTATGTTCAATAATCATTTAATAAGCACTTCTATGTACCTTATGTTAGCTATTACTGGTTCTGTCACTTCTCTCTCTTATGAACTTCTATGATATAGTGATACCCAATTAAAGTTCAGAAAGATTAGAAATGTGATACATAGACTAAATGTGATACATAAGCAGCAGGACTAAAACTCAAAACTAGGTTTGATGACCTAAAATCCAGCAGACTTTCCTCTAAACTAAACCAAAGCTGTTATGTTCATTTTGGTTACAGTTCCTATCCAACAAACTGATTCTTGTTGAGGTTTAATTAAGGCAATGTTCCAATGGGCTAATATAATCTATTATATTAGACATTGCTTTCTTTATTCAGCTACCAAAAACTCATTAGAGGTAAAGGCAACAATTTAAAACATGTACATTTTAGAAGTCAAAAATAATTTTTTAAAATCTAAAATTACAGGTCTTTCCCGACTATACATCATCAAATTTATCAGAGTAGGCAGTGCCAGTGGAGGATGATGTAAGAAGTAATGGCAACTTTCTCTTTTATGAAGCAATGTTTGCATATTTTTCTGCCTTTGCTATGTTTTTCAGTTCTAGGCTCTTTATTCTGCTTTGAGTTTTTATATATGATTTCTCCACTGCAAATATATACCTAACTCTGAGAAGTACTGAAAAATTATATGATCCAAGGGATTGTAACTTAGCACCATTTTTTTCTCTGCTTCCCACCCCACCCCCCAAATCCATATCAGGCTTATGTACTTATTTTGTCTCCAATACAAGTTGTTAGATAAAACTTGTCACTTACCAAGTAACCCTGGGCAAGCCACTGTAATCATCAATGTTATCACTTCTCTCCTCTACTATACTAAGTATGCTTCATCATGCACAGTACATGCAGTGTTCATTTGACAAGTTCCATTCCTAGTAGAATATAGTGATAATAATGGTTGATTCTCCAACATCTATTTCAGCCAACCAGGCTAATAATTAAACCCCTTGCAATGTGGTCTACAGACCAGTAGCATCAGCATCAACTGGCAGATTGTTAACAAATGCAGAGTTAAGAGATCACTTGATCACTTTAGATATACTGTATCAAAATCTGCATTTTAGCAAGATCTCTAGGTTATGCATCAAGATATTATAGGTGGAGACAAACTGGACCATTAACACTAGGTTAATGTGAGTCTTCTTTCTATTAACAGTGACATGCTTTAAAAATGGAGTGTATGTCCATATTCTGGCCAAGGAGGTATGAAAGGAATTGGTCAAGTTATTTCTAGAAAGGTTTCCTCATTTCCAAGGAGACACATAAGAAAAAGGGGTTTCTTTTGCTTTTTCTTACTGTCATGCCTAAAACGGGAAGAGCTGACTCATCACCAAGAGGCAGACCAATCTAAGGAAAATGCTGAGGCACTCAGGACGGCATATCAGATAGAAAGACAGAGGAAGTTATTGATCAAATCTCTGAAATAACATCAACAATTACTAGAGCCCACTTATTTTTGGACTTTTTGCTAAATGAAATAATACATTTGGTTTTCTATTACTTTCAGCTTGAAAGTATCCTAAAAGAAATACGGTACAATTAAAATATGGTACACTTTCCTTCAGAGTCTCTGTTTTCAAAGTTTGAGGAATAAAATTAATCCACTTTAATTTCAGACTAAAAAGAGTGGCACTGACAATACAGGTCAAGATTATTTCAACCCTATTGACTTGAAAATAATCAAATTACATTTATTATATATTTATTTTATCATTGACTTTTCTGGGAACATAGTAATACATGATTCTCTCATCTTCTTAAAATTGTAGGACTTAGAAAGATACTATTTTCTTATGTTTGATATTTAGGTCCTTGTTGGACAGCATCAGAAAGACTGCTTATGAGTTGCCAAAATGAATTCCAAAGTGAATTCACACAACTACGACCAAGTGAGGCTGAAATGAAATTTACAATATTCCAGCCAAATTAATCCCAAGCACCTGAGAGTTCTTACCAGGGCTTGTCTGCTCTATAAGATTTGTATGAAATTTTTTCAGTCTCCCAGGATGATAAAGATATTCTCATTACTATCACTATTATTGAAGAACAAAATAATTCTATACTTTTAAAAATATGAAATAATTTAAATGGCAATTTTAAAAACATAAAAGGATTTCACAGAAAACTTAAAAATAATTTAGAAATTTCTAAATTAAAAATACTGTTATTATTTTGAGAGAAACACTTCTTATTTATGGCCATAGAAATGATTACACTTATTTCAGTGGAGTAAGTAAATAGTGTTCTCCTAGAAAAAAATATGCTGAAATGACAATAATAAGTTCAAAGTATTGACTTTCTGGCAATAGAAGGATGGAAGAAGGTAAATGGTATTTGACAGAGAGAGAAAGAGGTGGTGAATATTGTAATTCTGAAATAAAGCAGGGTAAAAATGCTGGAGATAGCAAACACTAGAATCAGAATTATTAATCAAGTGTAACAAAATATAAAGTCAGCTATTAAACAAGAAAAGGAGTTTCACTCTAAGAATAATGGGTATCTTTGCAATGTGGAGAAAAGGTGACCAATAAGAGGAGCCACACAGAGAGAGCACGTGTAAGTAGACAGAACCATGTCTGCTGGGGATGATACCTAGGTTCTAGCCCTGAAGCAACCATCTGTGAGCAGAACAATTTCTCAAATCTCTACCTTTTCATCTAAAATTGGAGATATGTATTTGGACCTGCTTATTCAACAGAGATGATGAGAATACTCTGTGAGATTATTGTGCAAAAATATTCATAGCAAATACTGATAATCACAATATTATGAAGATGATAATCCAAACGATATCTAAGCAAATCATCTGTTTGATAACTCTGACAGTCTTTTGGTGTGTGAATTTGCCTATGCTACAATCTCCAGTTATTTCATTAAACACTAAACTAGGTGACCCTGTGAAGGCATATTGTGGTTGGACTTAAAATCCATCATCTAGCAAGTAAGATTAACCTAGATAATCTGAGTGGACTAGACTGAATCAGTTGAAAGGCTTTTAGGCAGGAAGTGAGGCTTCTCCAAAGTAGAAAATATTCCACCAGTGAACAACAGCTTCAGTCTGTGCATGAATGTTTTAGCCTGCCCTTCCCAAGGGCTTGCCCTACAGACTTCAGACTTGCCTAGCCAATCTGCACAAGCACATAAACCAATTCCGTGCAGTAAATCTCTTCAATTTTGTATATAAAATCCTACTGTATATAATCTTATAATTATATATATACACATACACACACATTTCAATAAAATCATATCTATCTCCTACTGCTTCTACTTTACTTTCTTGAAGCCTGAGGGATAGAGATGATTTTACAACCATAAGTGCTTCTAGAGAATCAGATTTTTATGGATGAACTTTCTGATTTGGTTCTGACTCTGGGTTTACTGAAATTTATTTTTCAATCTGATTAGATTTAAACCTGTCTTGCCAGTGGCAAAGACGACACTACTAGTTCATGACATGATGTAGCAGTAGAGGCATGTAAAATATCACTATTAGATATACTCCTAATCAAGTATCTATGGAAGGCAAAGTTTTGGTAACCATTTATTTGCTACCTTAGAACATTTTAGTCAAACAAAGAAATATAATGGGATTGGCTGGTTGTTTCAAAGTGCACTGTAGAAAGCAGAAACATGAAGCACATGAGTCCACAACTATAAAACCATGTAATTCATAGTGAGAGGGAAGGTGGGTGAAGCAAGAAGACAAATGCAATGAAACCATCAGATCTCAGGGATTCTGGGAAGCTGATGGCAGTAGCATAGTTTTTTTAGTTTTTCTGAACACGCCACATATAAACAGACTAACAAGAGAGTAGGAAATAGAAGGACTAGACAAAAGTGGGGAAATCCCAGAAATCTCAAAAGGTAACCTGTCGTATTTTAAAACACAACATCAGAAAAGAAAACCTGTAAAATCAGGTAAAGTTTCCTGAACCCCATCTAATTTTAAAACTTCCAGAAAATTTATTTCACGTAAAAATGAATAACTTAAAATTATCAAGATCAAACCTCACATAAAGATTTTATAAGATTAAAAGAAAATAAGGAGCAGAGCATGATCCTTAGTTGCAATGAAAGTCGATCAGAAAAATATGTCCACAAAACAGATCAAAACCACAACATAATATTTCAAGATAAGCCAAAACATATTAAGAAAATGATTCATGAGATGGAACAATATAAACAATAAAACTCAGAAATGAAATGACAATTCAGGAAAATTAGAAATTAAAGAAATATTTTAGAAATTATGAGTAACTATAGTAAACTTAACAGACGAGTCTTGAAGAATGACAATGTGAAAAAGGAGAAATTATTAATGTTTACAATAAGGAGAATAAAAATATTTAAAAATAATGAATGATAGGCAAAGATTAAACACAGATAACAAGTCTACAAGATCAAGGGAACAGAAAAAGTACTAAAAAATTATAATTTTTAAAAACTTCTAAAATTTACAAAAAGTTTATAAACTACACAATGAAAGGAATACCACATTCCTGATGATAATAACTCAGAGTGACCTACTTTGATACATATTCTGGTAAGATTAAAGAGAAACAAAATTTTTTTGTGTATCTAGAAAAAATAGGTACAGACAATCACCAAGGCTTTATGGTGACTGACTGTTACCTAGTTTGTCTGTAAAAGAAAATGAAGTAACATTATTTAAGTTACTCAGGAAAAGAAAATGTGAATGAAAGATTTTATATACTGCAAAAATGACTTAAGAATCAAAGGCACCAAAAAACTACCATCAACATCTAAGAACTCAGGGAATACTATGTCCACGGGCAGATTCCTAAGGAATCTGAAATGTAGAAAATGCGTTTCTGACATCCAAAATTACTAGACATGACAGGCGAGCTAATACTGAATATTAAAAACATAGTTACATTTAGAAGACTAAATAGGAGCAAAATAGAAGAGAGTATATTATCTATGCAATAGATATATGGTGACAATGAAGCTTCAGTACAAGTTTTCAAAATAATATTAGATAAAACTAATGTATAATTATGACATTCTAAATCTATCTTCTTGTATCACTGACAACCAAGAATATCGATGTGGAAATAAAATGTAACTGAGAAGATGTAATAGAATAAATATTGAGTAAAAATCTTTAGGCTTCAATTTGAAATATCCCTATGAACTCATTAGTTATTTTATCATTAAATACATGTGTATATATTTTTTAGTTCTATTCACTGAAAAGATCTAGAAGTGAGTATTCCTCAGAACCCACATTATGATCTTGAAATATGATTTCTTACTAAAACTGAACAGGGCATCATTGAAAAATGACTGATCCCACATCCAGAGGAGAAAGTGAAACATCTCACAATACCAGGTAGCAAGGAAGTTCTCAAAGCCTACTATAATCACATCAAAAATAATCAGGAGCAAATTTGGAGAGGTGTCCACTAGGCAAAGATGGGACAATTTAAGATTTAATAATAGTAATATTTGCAACAAATTAAATTCCATTAAATATGTTTAAATCCACGAGTTTATAATGACATTAAAAGAAAAAAAAGAACAATACGTCATCTTTGCAGGATGATAGGGAACCAACTCATTATATTAAAAACTAGTAAATAAAGCAAATATTGGAGCATTTATCTTCCCTTTCCTTAATGAATGTGTTATTGGGTAACCAAATAGTAGATTAGGGTGATTATGTATCTCTTTATCAACTAAACAAATATGAAAGAAATAAGAAACAAACAAAAAATGTTAGAATGTCACAATTTTCTGCCCCCAGGAATAAATATAGACATTAATCATTAGAGCCTGCCAAGATCACAAAAAGAAAGATGACACATTTTGTTCCTCCTGTTATTATACCAAGCACCTCCTATGGCGTTGCCAACGGATCAAACTTGACCCTGGATCTGGCTGCCAATTTGCAGGAAATAGAGAGGAAGGAGGCACCTGTGGAACTGAAGAGGGCATTAGCATGCAATCAGCAAAATGTGGACAGGGAATCTAGAAGTCAAACATCCTAGGCTCAACAGATAAATTGTGAGGAAAGGAATAAAGGACAAACCTACAGATTAAAAGAGACTTAAAAAGATGTCCATTTTTAAAAATTGATAAGACTATGGTGTCTAGGGATGCATACACAAGTGAAACAAACTGCAAGGGCTAAAATTCATGAGAGTGGTTATTTGCAGGGGCAGGGAGACTCTCTCTTGTGCCTGGCACAGAGCACATGGAAGGCACCTCTGGCATGGCTGGCAAGCTCTCTTTCTTGTCCTGTGTGATGTTTACCTGATATTACCTTTATTTTTGTGTGGTTTTCTATATCTATGTTTTATTTTATAATACAATAATTTTGTAAATTTTAGATCTTTCTAGCAGACTACTTTTCATAAAGAAGAAACCAAGCCTGCCAGTGCTCCATGTTGTAATACTGATCCCAGGAGCTCAATGGGAAAATTATATAGTGCTTGACATGACACACCTAGAAACACACTAAAGAAGCAACTCTACAAACAGAAGGAGATCAAATTGTTCTTGCACAGAAAGAGAAGTAAATTATTATTTCTAGATACTGATAAGAAGTGATCCTTGAACTTCTATGACTGCCAGGTTTTTACAGTCCTGTTCCAAGAATAGGTAAGGAAGGTAAATAATATTACACACATTATTCATTTATGATCAATTATGTAATCTGTAAATATTACAGAGTTTATAAATTATTAAAGAAGGAAAAGAAAGCATTATATCTGTAAGGCATTGGGCTCTTTATGATAGAAAGCCACACACAAAATCAACCAAAATGACCTCAGGGTATTTATCAATTCTAAAAATTAAATATTATTAAACTTTCTGATGCTCATTGTTACATATCCAAAATGCCAGAAAGTGAAATAAAAACCTTATAATCCATGATATGAGATCGGTGACTTTATCTCAAGACCTATAAACAGAATTCTTTATACGCGGGAAGAAGATAATGCCGTGAATTAGAATAAACCAATGGCCCCGGGAAAAGCAGGACTGTAAAGAGTGTTGGCTGTTAGCTACCAAAGAGAACACGGTCTCTGAAGTGGATCAGAATTAACTGTAAACCAGTATATACACGGCAAAATACTGCTTAAACAAAAGATAGAGAAAATTAGAATTAAATAGCAAGCTAGTATTCATCTGTCAGCTAAAGTTTAGAGCAGATGACAAGAAACTAGGAAAGCACAAGGGATATGGTTTGCACTCCTCACACTCTTGTTTTATGAGCCATACGTTACAGAAGAAGCCAAGGCTGAAGGCACCAACAGTTTTCCCATTGATTTGTTCTCCTCAGTGACACCGGGGCCACTCAGAGGTTTAATTTGGCCACAAGCTTCAAATTGTCTTGGTAAACTTAAAGCTAGAATGAGTCAAAAGAAATTGAAATATCTCATCATTTTTCACTCCTAATAGGATCACTTACATGCAATTATGAAGGTAGAAAGAGGTAAAAAGTAAACAATGGTTTTAATAGACAAATGAGCTTCAAAAATAGAAATTGAGAAAATAAACTCATTGACTATCTTTTAAAAAAAACACACTCTGAGAAAATGTACAAAGCTTTACTATTTCATTCTCACATCTTCCTAAATACTGTAAAATGATACAAACCAGGCCCAAATCCATTTTGTTTCTTAATTTGTCCTCTCCTTTCCTACTCATGGATTTTCCAACTCTACTGGCACTGTCCACAATCAGGCCCTCATTCCCTGACGACTGTACTGAGAACAGAAACCTCTTCCTCTTCCAGCAGTCTCCATCATGGTCTAGTAACAACTTTTCCGTAAACTCTGTTTACCTCCACTCCTCATGGTGAGCCTTCCACTTCAGTAAGATCCTTCTCCTTGTGTTCGGATCCCATGTCACCACACATACACACAGCGTGCTTTCTGCCTTCTGAATCTGCAGTAGCAACCAGGCCCACTTTTGCTTATTGAAGTCCTACATATACTTCAAGATTTCAATCAAGTCTTCTCTAATGATTTCACCAAACACTCCAGTCTGCGTTACTCACGCTCAGCTCTGAAATAGTACAGTCCTTAGATTCCGTATGGACTTCCCATACTCAGTTATGGAATCATCTGTCACGGCAAAAAGTATCTTAAAAAGTATTTAGCCTCAGGCTTGAATGTCTTCTACATCTCTAGCATGTGCTTATCCAGATTATGCTTGGATACTTGGACTAATTGTAATTTTACTACCTCCTGGAGCAGCTCATTGCACTTTTCAACAGCCCTACAATTACAAAGTTCTCCCTTATAATCAGCTTAGAGCTCTCATCATAAGCTTCAAATCGTGTCATTATTATATTTTCTGATCTATAAACAGCAAATGAAATCCCTTTTGTATATCTCTTACATTACAAGGTAGTAAGTCACTTGCCTAGTCTTCCACAGATCTCAAGATATATTTATGCCAGTTCCCTTTAGCAATTCTGACATCATTCTTCAAGTTTACTAACTGTCTTGGTAATTACATGTAACCTTTTGTTATTTTAATATTTCAGAACTGTGTCAGCCATTCTTAAAGTCTTTTACCTAGAAAATGTCAGAATTTTGACCACATCCAGACATTGGAACAACTTTTACTATATTGCATTGCATTGTTTTTTCTTTATGCATGTTACCTAGTATTTAATCAAGTTGACTTTAAAAACTTCCTCTCAAATTAGTTTCCAAAGAATTACCCACTGTAAACTGCAGTTTCTAAGCATAAAGTAATTTCTTCAGAAAGCTTACCTTCATTATAAGTGGAAAATTATCAAATTTTTTTTCTTAAAATAGTGTCAGATAGTAAAATCTCTTGCAGAAATTAAATATGTTACAAACATCTGGGCCTGCCAAATGGCAATATAAATAAGCACAGAAAAATGCGATAGCGTGGGGGCATCAGGAAGAGCACTGTGAGCATAACTACTAGGTCTTTGAAATGGTGTGGTGCTATGTTTTCATCAGCTAAAATTTTTGTGCTTCCAAATTAACTCAGTTGTTTAGAAATCATGCTTTAGATTTCCCCTACTATGTGGTGACGTTTGCATGAAGTACAAGAACAAGGCTTTGGCGTTTGCCTAGATAGGTAAAACACTATGTGGTCAGAAGTTTCAGACCAACCACTTTCACTGCCCCTTCACTGACGAAGGTTGTACTGTAGGGGGTCAGCCTCTCTCTGGTTGATTTTGAAAGCAATTTGCATCTCATTTTACTGATTTCACTCTCCAATTACTACTCTCAAGCCATTGCTTAAATTATGTGTTGCTCCATAAGGAATGACATTTCCTTTGGCTGAGCAACGAGCTGTATCACACTATTCTAGCAAAGATGAGCCTCACCAAGGGCGAAACGGCGGCTGACTCTCCTGTTTTGGCAGGCCCACGGAGGAAGCACAGTGCCAGCACCTGCGGCGATCGCTGACAGATTGGCCCAATTGCCACAGCTTTGATGGCAATCTGCATAGGATTACCAGTCACACATTAAACAGCCTCATTTCAATTCACCAAAACAAATGGTGCCACCAAATCTACCCACACAATTCCCTACTTTCAATAACTCTGCTGTTGAATTTCTCTGCCCAATTCAATGATGCATGCCAGCCAAGCGCTGTAATGATGGATGGAGTCATTAGTATTTTAGTTTCTACACTGAACCTGAAGCCAAAGCATATGGTCTGACAGATGTTCCAGCAATAGGCTCTATTTGATTTACCATGTAGGTGTCCACTTATGCTGGACCTTCATGACAGAATACTAATGTATAACTTTCAGTCCAACCCTAGTTACAACCCTTTCATATCCTCAAGTTATAAGGTGTTCTTAAAGCAGAACATTCAGAACACATTTATTTCAAGTGAGAGAAATGATTGTAAATTACCTTTGAACCTAATCAAATCACTTGAAATGGACAAGATGGATGAAAGTGCAAGTGACGCCTGTAGGCTATTCCCAACTATGGCTTGATTAGCACTGCCAGTAAGTTGGTTAAGTTGGTTATTTGATAAAATGTGTCATATACTCACTTTTTCCTCATATGTATTTTATTCAGGTAAAAATAAAACAAATATAGTAAATTGGACAGATCTTAGTCTTTGACAAATGCATGTACACTCACAGACCAACACCCCAGTCAATGTACATTACCCTAGAGAATTTTCCTCTGCCCACTTCCAATCAATCCTTATTCACCACAGGCAATAAGTGTTCTAATTTCCATCATCATAGGTTAGTTTTGTTTCTTCTCAAACTTAATGTAAATGAAATCATAAAGTATACAAGTTTGGTGTCTGTCTTCCTTCCAAAACCTAATGTTGCTGAGATCCATTCACATGGCTACATTTATCAGTAGTTCACTGTTTTATTGCTAAGCAGTATTTCATTGCTTGAATGAGCCATAAATTGTCTATCTTTATCCTGTTCATGGACATTTAGGTTTTTTCTGATTATCAGTTATTATTAATAAAGCTGTTATAGGCATCCTTGCACAAGTCTTTTTGTGGGCACAGGCTTTCATTTCTCTTGGGTAAATACTTATGGATGGAACTGCTACACTTTTGTTCATTTGTTGCTTATATATTCACTTTTTCCTACAATCACTTTATCCAGTATTCATAATAGTAAGAGTTACAATCTAGTGTTCAGAAGCACCATAGGGTGACTATGGTTAACAATTTATTGTATATTTCAAAATAACAAAAAGAGTGGAACTGAAATGTCCTTAACACATAGAAATAATAAATACTTGAGGTTATGGATATCCCAATTACCCTAATTCGATCATTACACATTGTATGCTTTTTCTAAAAATATCACTTGTACCCCATAAATATGTACAACTAGTCTGTAGTGATAATAATTTCAAATTAAAAAATAAAAATAATTCAAAAATATTAATAATTCAAATATTGAAATATTTGAATAGTTTTTAAAATTTCTGAATTTGAAATATTTTCAATATTGAAAATAATTCAAAAAATAATTCAAAATATAAAAATAAATACATAAATTACCAATATTTTTAACCTATAAAAGTGTACTCTCTAATTTTTATTTTTCCTGTAAGAAAATTATTTAACATTTCTCAGGAATATAACCAGATGCTTTTATTATTTCATTTCGGTATAAATTATGTTATGATTTCTTTTTTGATCTTATTTCCCATAACCAGAGCTTTATCATAGCTTCAAGTTATGAATCACAAATTCCCTATCATTGAAAGTTCCTCAGGAATACGGAAATCCTTCCTTATCCAAGGTTGCACTTTGGGCACATGTAGTTACTTTCTGTCAACCACAGTCTGAAAATATTAAATGAAAAATTCCAGAAATAAACCATTCATAGGTTTTAAACTGCACCCCACTCTGCATAGCGTAAAGAAATCTTGCCCTCACTTGTTAGTCTTCAACATTGTGTGTTTCTGACATCCCACCCATCAAAATTGTCATGGCTCAATGATGCAGGGTCACCCCAAGCAAATGAACCTCCCTCTGACATATTCTCAGGAGGTTAATAGTGGCCTAATGCTACATCATACTGCCTATGTCATTTACCTCACTTCATCTCATTATGTGTTTTATCATTTCACCTCATCCTAAGAAGTGTGAGTAAAGTACAAAGATACACTGAGAAGGATCCCTTTCACATAACTTTTACTACAGTATATTGTTGTAATTGTTCTATTTTATTAATTATTGTTGTTAATCTCTTACTGTGTCTAATTTGTTAGTTAAACTTGATGTAGGAATGACTTGATGTGTATGTAGAAAAAAACAGTATACGTTGGGTTCGGTACTATGTGCCATTTCAGGCATCCACTGGGCTTTTTGGAATGTATCCCTCATGGATAAGAGAGAACTACTATAAAATTTAAATGGCTTAGTTCCAAAACTTGTAAGACTTGAAAAACATCTGTTCATGTGGGAAAAAAATTTACACATCATTAACCAAAAAATATTGTTTATATCCAGATTATATGCTACTTCACTGAGGTCCCAATTGAAAAATAATCTGGAAGTTCTCTAAGGGTGACTAAAGACTTTATTCTAAATTTAATATAGTGCATAAATGTACTGCATAACATACTTTTTAAAACTATGTTCCAGAAAACCTCATGATTTCACCATATTTTTAGTCTACTGACATTCAGACATTAAAAACATTAAATGTTGTTTTATGCATCATTAGTTCATTTAGCATATACAAGAAGGTTGATCTGGTTCATATATTCTGTCATATATATACAAATATATAAATCTGTTAATATATTTCCATATACCTACAAATTTAGAAAACCTTCAAATACTTTGTAATTACATAATTATATTTTCTAAATATCTAGAAATATAGAATACCTACTTCAAATACTCCATAATTATATAATCTGAGTCTTACAAGAAAGAACACTCCCTATAGATACTTTCAGAACCATCATGACATGCATTATGAAATTATCCTAGATTAACTCAGGCAACTCATTGTTTGTGTTTCCCCCGCCATTTTTTAATTTACCCAATTTGTATTTCATTTTAGACAAAAAAAAATTGATATATGAATTATAACCTAGAAAGACTATACAAGTGAGAAAATTTATTCAGTTTTTCCATAACAAATTATTTAAAATATCAAATATGATCAAGTATATGTTCTGTATACCTTTCACAGAGTTATAGTGTATCATTTTTCCTTTGAAATGGAAAATTGGCTCTTTTTCTAGTTTTTGTTACTTTAACCCATATTTAGACAACATTTTCCCAACTGAAGCTCAATACTACATAATGTAAGTTATTTGAAGGACATAAAAAGTTGATTGCCATTTGGTATTTTGCCTGACCATGGCATGTATAACAACTATTCTGTTATTCCGTTACCTCTGTGATAGACTGCAGTGACCTTTCATTGAGTTGTTTCAAGTACATTAATTCTCAGTACTATCAGCAGGTATTTTGAGCTTTTGTTCTTACAGTGATACTTTATTTAAGGTACCATTTTTTCTCTATGCAAAATAAATACCAAGACTTTTACATTCTTCCACACAAAAAGGTTACCAAGGCCATGTTTAAAGTCACCAAAAACAATGTAAAGACCTAGTTTAGCGTATTACAGCTAGAAGAGATTCTAGTGTCTACTCAGAATCTCTTTTTATAAATAGGCAAATCGAGGCCCAGAACACTTAAATGACACCTCTAAGGCCACGGCAATTAACTGGGTTAAAAGATTTAGGAGGGTTAGAATTAAGAACTAGTCTTCCTGAACTCTAGGCTGTTATTCTACATGAAATGGAAATAATCTGACATCTATTTGCCTGAGTTAGCTGGTAGCTTCACTTTGAAACCAGAATTCTTTCTGCTTTATTATGGTTTTACTACTTTCAGCAAAAGGTGGGCAAGTTTTTTATGTCACTGCCACCTTTTAATTGAATGACATATGCATAATGATCAGTCTTATCTGGTTTGTTTTTACATAATAATTCGTTTTTATTTTAATTTGAAAACAAGTAATTGATAGATTTCAATATTTCTTATACATGGAGAATAGTGATATAAGAGAATAAATTAAGGTAATTGATGTGATATTACTGAAAAAGGTAAAATAGCTTTTGAATAAATTAAGGTGAATATGTACACTACTGAAGAATGAGGCAATGTCTATGTCAAAGTGGAAGAGAAATACACAATTTCACCATTCTGTAGCAAACGCCAAAAAAAAAAAAAAAAGAGAGAAAAAGGGAGGTGAGGTAGGGGAGAAAGCAACATAGAAGTCTCATAAAATATTTTACCTCTCATCTTTGTTTGAAAAATGGCAGGAGGAAAATGTTTTTAAAACCTCATGAAATGGATTATCTACAAAATAGGAAGCAAACAAACAAACAAAAATGAGCAGTATTTGGACTACAACCACTCAGACCAGCAGGGTCCAGAAAGTCTTTGTTGCCACAAGGCAGCTGGTGACTGAGGATACAAAACCCTTTTTATTTCAATGTCACATTAAATCCTGAGGCATAAAATCAAGGGCAGACCTACAGAGCCTCGAGCTCTCCAAGAAAAGACTATCTAGTGCACAACTAAAGCCAAATGCCAGCTAATGTTCCCATCTAAATGAAAAAATACCTAGCAAAACAATTAGAACATGTATCTAAAATCATTTTTAAACTGTTTATTTAGGCATACAAAGAGAAATAAGAAAACCGACTTGACATTTAGTTGATAAGACAGATTGCACTTTATGCAGTATGCTTTCCAGGAAAAATTCTCCTATTTTTCAATCTCTGTAGGAGAAATTAGCATAATCACAGAAAAAAGGGACCCTCATTTCATTTTTCATATTTGGACACAAAATATGGTACCCTGATACTTGCAAATCAAATAAATTATAAAAGTGGCAATAATTAGATTAATATGAAGTACACCTGTTGTAATCTCCAATTGGAATGCTGTAAGAACTTGATGGAACAACACACATGTAACACCCAGCACAGTATCAGACATTATATTAGGTATGATTTCAATATTCATTTATTACCACCTTTATTACAAGCATCTGCAAACTAAGAATTATCCTCAACACTACTTTCACCTATCTAAAGGATGTCATAAAATAAATCATGATGTCTATGTTGAAGAAACTAAGCTCATCTTACAGTTTTTTTTTTAGGTCTCTATTGGCATTCTCATGAATTTAAAATTCACAACTAATGAAATTTCTTTCCTGATTCTAATGTAGAGAACCTAAAAAATAATAATAAAGGTGCTCAGAGAATATTATTACTTACATATCATCTAGCTTCAAATATTTAGCCCAGTTAGCCATTACTTTTAGGTTCAGCCTCCCGGCTTTAGAGCTGCTCTCAGCTCCTCCCAGCCCCCGGCACCCTAGCACTGACAGATCTACTTTCTATAAATTTTCTGAAGGCAAGTCATATTTCTTAGTCTACAGTTTTCTCTCAGATTCTTTTAAATCTGTTTATATGCACCATTTACAGTTCCCCAACATGTATGTCAAACCATAATTAAATACAGATGTGTTAAGGACTTAATATGTGCAAGTCAAATGTCTTGACCTCAGATCTGTGATTAACCCTCAAGCACAAAAGTTTAATTGGCTCTCTTCCAATTCATATTTCCTGAAATATTCCCAAGGGTTTCTTAAAATACTTTTAAAAATTTAGCAGAGTATGACAGCTCCTACTTAATTCTTGTAAATTCAGTTTTTAAAATATTATTAAATAAGAAAAACATCTCATTTTTATTCATATTTCAAATGGATCTAGAGAATTTTTTGCAGTTTGAATATAACAGAGAAAATTATTACGTTTCACTAGGTACTAACAAAAACACTTATTAATTATTTGCCCATGCATTTTATTCCAGAAAAGGAAATCTCTAACATGAATCTGCAGTCAAACTCACACAGACAGCCTGTCCCAACACATGCAAACACACACACACACACACACACACACACACACACACACAATCTCAAGAGGATGAGACCACAAACAGTCCAGTTGTAATTTTTTAAAAACATAAAGTATACTCTTTAGCTCAGCTTCCAATTTGGCCTTACCTGCAGCCATAACTTGTTATGCACAGCATCTCTCCCTGTGGCAATGCACTGAAATGTAGCATTCTGCCCTGCATTCACCTCTACATCCCCTAGACGGAGGAAATGAGGAGATTTATCTGTGGAGGGAGAAAAAAATATGTTTGTTTTCATATGAAGAAAATATGCCATGTTACTTTTCTCCAACTAAATATTATCGTTAGTGTTTTTACCTTTGGCTGAGACTAACATCATAAACAAGAAAACTGAGGGGCTTTTTTTTGCCATTTCCTCTGTGACTCTCATAGTTCTCTTTTTCTCGGTAGCTCTATTACTTACTGTTTCATAATTGCTGGAGTATTGTTCTCTACAAAGTGAGCACTCAACAATTGCTGCTGAACTGCTGCCATAGCTTGTTACATATGGATGATGATAATAAAACAGTTACAAGTCAAAGCAACCCAGAGATTAAACTGATACAAAATCAGAGCCTAATCTAAAAATGTAATAAAAACATATAATGATTTCTAAACTGCTGAGTTATGTGGCCACTGAACTTATTAGGCTACAATTTAAGCAGTTAGATCTTTCTTTGAAAAAAAAAATCAATGGTTATAACCCTCCAGCACTTCAAAGAACAAGGGAATATTTTTGTTTCTTGCAAATAGAACGTCAATTAAACTGTTAAATTTACTTCTTATTCCATTATAGCCATAGTATAGTAATCCAAAAGAAATATCCATATTAGACCAACAAAAATGATGATCGCAGTCAAAATGTAAGTGAGATTTATGACTGTCAAACAAGTATTCTCTGAAATTACCTTTTAAAACTGAAGCCTCATCCATGTTTCCCACTGAAAGGAAATTGATATAAACAGCAAAAGCTAAGCCTCAGAAGTAATAAGAAAAGCTCATGGAGGACCATATCACCCTAAAACTGCTGTTGGGCTCAATTCACAATTTTCTACATACTTATGAAATCCTTTCCTTAACACTTATCATTCAATAAGAGAAAAACGAACAGTAGATAAAAACAGTTCTCTTAAACTACAGACTTAAAGAACATAGCAAACCAGCTTGAACTTTAAGTGAGATGATTTTGTTCTCTTTTTTCTTAGAATTTGCCAACAAACACATGGTATATATAATTTGACACTGCCTACATCTTTCTCTAGTACCTTACCTCTCAGGAAGAGATTTAAAATAAGGAATCCTTAAGTTACAACGTGAGCTAAAGCAGCAGTTCTCAATTTATAAACTCTAGACCAGCAACATCAGCTGCACTGGAATCAGAAATGCAAATTCTCAGGCCCCACCCCAGGCCTATTGAATCAGAACCAAGGGGAAGAGCAAAGCAATCTGTGATTTACCACGGCTATAGTATACTCTGAAGCACACCTGAGTTTTACAACCACTCAGCAGAAGCACAAGCCTTGGCCCTCACAAGGGGCCCCAGACTGCTGCTTACAATGTGTTAGATAAGCTTCTACTAGGGAGGATTGCAGAACAGTAATTCAGAATTTGCAGGCCTTATAAAATGCTGCTGTTGGGAGCTATAGGTAAAGTCTGAATTTATGCCAGCTGTTTTTTGCCTGGCTCTATTGAATGCATGCAGTAATTAATTTTCACAGAAGGTGTAAACACAAATTTAGGTACACAATCTGAAAACCAATCAAGGTGCATTAAAGGCATAACCAAATTGTGTATTAATAAACCGAGTTTCTTTTGTTTGCTCTTTTTTTTTTTTTTTTTTTGAAACCAAGTCTTGCTCTGTTGAGTAGGCTGGAGTGCCGTGGCAAAATCTCAGCTCACTGCAACCTCCACCTCCCACATTCAAGTGGTTTTCCCGTCTCAGTCTTCTGAGTAGCTGGGATTACAGGTGCGCACCACCACGCCTGGCTAATTTTCTTTTTTTTTTTTTTCAGTAGAGACAAGGTTTCACCATTTTGGCCAGGCTGGTCTCAAACTCCTGACCTCATGGGTTAGCCAGATATTTACTATGATAGAGAAAAAAAAGTAGTCCTAAATTTGGAATAAGGTGAACTAATTATTTCTCTTCATTTCACCCCAGTCCTCAACTTAGCAGATCAAATAACTTCATGAGGCTTCTTTTTATTTTCCTTTCTGTTGAACTCTGATTTCCTGCTCTTCGTTTTTCTAGACAATTTAATAATGCCAAAAAAGAACAATTCCTACTAAGAGTTGCCTTTGCATGTATATTTTGTTCTCAGTAATGTAATAATTTAAAAGAATCTCCTAATATGTGTATAATTAGTTACAAGTCTGAAAACTATTTGATTCAAAAACCCAAGAAATATATCGGTTTTCTTTTAAAACTTAGTAGAAGTCTAGGACTAACAATAACAAGAAAGGCAGCAATGACCAAGTGATAAACAATCAATAGTCACTGCCAATATAAGGCAAGTGTTGAAAGGACATAGAAAAATACAATTCTTAATCACAACCTACCACAAGGATAACTCAGTACTTGGATGTCATCAATGGCAATATAACCACTTCTCCCTCCTGAGACTTCAGCTTCAAATATTACCTGTCAAAAACAAACAGAAAGCATTTACAACAATCATTTTCAAGGGATGTCTACAGTGGAGGGGAATAGTTATATATACGCAAAAGTAAATCTAATTTTTGTTCAATAAAAATTAAAAATTTAACCTTTAATGTACAATAATTTCTTTAAACTAGTGTAGGTAAACAAACCAAAAAACAAAATTTGAAGAACAATTACATTACTGAGGTTAAGCAGGTTAAATTTTCAAAGCAGCTATTGTCAAATATTGTTATTTTCCTGAATAGGCAACAAATAGACACAGAATGACTAGGCAGATATAGCGAGTCTCTTTAAAAGTAAATTTTTACATATTGACTTTCTCCATTTTTGTTGTTTACTTAACATATATGGAGCACCTACTATGTTCCAAGTAGTATGCAAACCACTGAACACATCAATAAAATAATCTGTGTTTTAAATAGCTGAATTTTCAAAGATGGGTGTCAACCGATTGATTGTTGGTGGTCCAAACCAAAGGAACAAATACAGTGAAAAAGATTGGGATGGCATGTTTGAAAAACTAAATAAACATAATCTCTATGGCTACAAAGGCTCAAATGGGAAGAGATGAGATTAGAGAGGTAGGCATGGAAGGCCTTAAATACCATGGGAGTGAGGTCAGGAGTAAGGCACTCAATAGTTCCGTATTTAAGAATGTTAAGAAAAAGAAGGCTTCTATGTTTAAATACGAGCTCATCTTACAGAGTTTTGTAGTTATAGTTAATAGCAAAGCTTTACATGACCTTTCTTTTAATGTGTACTGTGGTTGGGTACAGTGACTCACACCTATAATCCTAACACTTTGGGAGGCTGAGGCAGGAGGAACACTTGAGCCTAGAAGTTCAAAACCAGCCTGGGCAACATAGCAAGAGCCTGTCTCTACAGAAAAAAAAAAAAAAAAATTAGCTGAGTGTGGTGGCATGTGCCTAAAGTATCCGCTACTTGGGAGACAAAGGTGGAAGAATTACTTGAACCCAGGAGTTCAAGGTTGCAGTGAACTAGGATGGCACCAGTGCACTCTAGCCTGAGCAACCGAGCAAGACCCTAACACTTAAAAAAAAGTATAACACTAATAATGTGTGCCATGACTTTCAAGAGAAAACAGATTTAGCATTCAGCATTTCAATATTGTATTTGATTCCTTTATTCATGGGGATACATACATTATATTAGAGTATTTGCAAAGCATTTTAGAAAATGTAATGAAAGTTGATATTTAAAGTAAGAATAGAATAGAATCAAATTGGTCTAATAGAAACATTTGGCTATAAAGTGAAAGATGATTTGGAAGAAAAAAAGTGATAGTTAATATGCTAGAAGTAGTGTGAATGGTGAGATGAGAAGAAAAAGGAAAGATACAAATAATACTAAGGAAGCAGAGAAGGTAGAACTTATTGACTCAGTTGTGAAATATGGGACAACTCAGTGATTTCTAGCTTAGGCTACTAGGTGAATGATGCTGTCAGAACTCTTGTCAGGACTAATAACAAAGAAAAGGAAACAAATTGAGGGAGAAAATAATGAAGTATATTTTGGACATTTCAAATATCATTTGCCTATGATACAGGGGAAAATGCTTAGGTGATTAGATAGATTTGGAAGAGAAGATTATGAGCATACAATAAAGGCATACATTTTAAAGTTATCTGATGATGGATATCAGATAACTCCATGGAAGGGAGTTAGCTACTGATTGAAAGTTAAAGTGATTGGTGAGTAAGATACCATAAGAAGATAAATAAGAGGAGAAAACTACTAGAAATGAAAGGTCAAGACTGAAAAGTTCACTAGGAAAGATAAAGCCAACAGCAAATGGTTAAGAAAGGAAGAGTGGTACCAGGAGGTTTCAAGCAGCTCAACACTCTCAATAAAAGGATTAGAAAAGGCCAGGAATATTATAATAACCATAACTTAAAGATTTCAGATATGTGTGTAAACAATGGCATCTAGATGCACACAGATTTCAGGAGGTGAGAGCCTCTCCGGTGTTATCTAATAATCTCTAGCCATTTTATTCTTTCCCATAGGAGTGTTTGCCAATTCTGAGATCAGGCTATGGTTCTAGCTTAGCACAGACTGAAACTCTCTGGTAAGAGGAGGTGAAAACAGTGAAAGCTTGGTGCAGCTATGCAGAAATAGAAAAACAACTTGAAAATTTGGGAGGCTGACTTTTCCAAAAAGACATAGGTAACGGAAAATAATGTCTAACATAAGAAAGAGGTCAAGAGAAACTGAAACTAATAAGTATCACTTGGGGTTAGCTCTTAGGTAATCTCTGGTAAACTCTGCTGGGACATTTTTACTCTGGTGCAGGAGGAGAAGCTTGATTGACTGGGATGATAATAAGTAACATTTGTTGAGCACTTACTATATAAAGTAGACTGTCCCAAGCTATACACACTCACACATTTACACAAAAATAAATGCATTTAATCCTCATTACAATCATACTAGGTAGGTATTATTTTCATGCTCATTTTAAAGAAAAGTAATTGAACCAAGGCCTAAAAGCTAACAAGTGGTGAAGCCCAGAATGGCCTGAGCCATCCTGCCTCCAAGTTGCTTTTGAAAATTTTACTACATTGCCTCTTAAGAAAAAGAAGACGACACAGAGTATTTCATTTAAGTAGACTTTAGAGTTTAAATTTCCTTTAAACATCTAAAAATGTTAAGTAAATTTTAAATTTAAAAAATGAATTTCATTTTAACTAGCACACTGACTAGACATCATATTGACAAGAGAGCAGTATGGTTCCATTAAAGTCCTCCCATTCTCATACCATACTCTTACAACGAACCCAAAGTCAATAACAATGAGACAAAGTAAGCCACCAGAATGGATGGCTCATCTCCCTTCCATCTGTCCCAATCGTAAACCACCTATGTTACTTATTTTCTACTCCAATTTTGCCCTTTGTGACAATTGATTCTACTGGAATAAGCGGAAGGTGAGATGCAGGATGGGGTCTTTGTGGTAAGCAGAATGCTTCATGATAGGATAGTATCTATAACAAGGGAGTGTGTGTAATATGAGTGTGTATATGATTTACATTTCACATAAATGTATTTAGTGTGAACGTAATTCCTATGTCATTTTCTAAATATTGGAACAAAGGCTTAGCAAGAAATAGAGGATAGGATCAAAAACTTTAAATAGTGTATAACTTGAGGCAACTGTGGTACAGACCACCTTCACAGGGGTGGAAAAAAACCTGTGTTATACTCCAAGCCCTCCTGTCTACAAATTCTTGAGGATTCACATAAATTTAAGATTTGAAACTTTTAGAGCTAAGTGTTAACCCCATAACATGCATATAATACAGCTTTCAAAAAGGTTTCTAAGGATTAAATAGTAGCATATGCAAAGGTGCTACCTAAACTAAAAGGTGTGATTATCAACATTGTTAATACCTGAAGTCTGTATAAATGTATCCTAGGAAAATAAGTTTTATTTGTTTGATTAGTGGTTTAAGGAAAGATAAGTTATAGGAAAAAAAGTTTTCAAAAATTATTTTTTGAAAAAAATTATATTCTAGTGAATAAATCACACATATGGTTGGTTATTTTAGTTTTGTTGTTGTCAGTATTCATTAGCTTCACTTTCTTGTTTAACTTCTTGTACTTTAAACAAGATTACCATACCCCTGAGAAAAAGTTTCTTATGTATTCATTTAAACTGAGCTTTATTCAGGACAATACATTGAGGCCTTGATTTAAAAGGAGGCAAAATAATTGGTTCTTTATTAAAAAAAAAAGTTTCTCTTCTTAGTGACCTCATTTTCCCGGCTAAATGTTGTCTTTGCCTCATTAACGAGAGCTAGAAGAAATTTCTAAGATCGGATTCCTTTACAGCTAAGGATCTAATCAGCTTTATCACTTCAACAGAGCCCTCACCTTGTAGGGCTCTTCTGTCCAGTCAGGGGAAACAAATCTCAATAGCTTAATTACGCAAAGCGTGCTTGGGCTAATGCTCAGGTCAGATCTAATGCTTGATGTCAAGTAGTCAACCAGCCTTCCCAGAAGAAGACAGCAGTGTAAGCCATACCAGTTGTCAACTTTACACCACCCAGGAGGCCAGCCAGGGAGCAGAATGAACAGGCTCTGCTTTCCAAGCCATTTTTACTCCGCTCCATTACCTGAAACACTGAAGGTGATGATTCTAATCAAATTTTTGCTACTACAGCAACAGTCCTGGATTATTAACTAAATAAGCAAAATAAAGTTGAATTAAATTTGGGGGAGATGGGAAACCCTAAAGAACAAAGATAACTTTATCCTCTAGCAAACTGAATTAACCCAGAGGAAGTACCTCCTAAAATGGAAAGCTGAACTGGATGTCCGGAAGCCTGGGAATCTGGTTGTTGGTCTACTAGTACATGTAACCCAAGCAAGTTATTAATACTTAACTTGGGTCTTTGTAGTGTCATATTGACAATACTGCCTTTCCCTACATCTTAAGATTCTTGTGAAGACTGAATGGTATATATGAAATGATTAAATAATATGTGAAATATGTAATACAAGGTATTATAGATACTAGAAAAATCTGAAAAAAAAATCTCCCCTTAATATTCTTTCAATATATCATAGTGTTAAGAGCCCAGGCTCCAAAGTCACACATGTACATAATTAATACTCTTTTCCTTTTTCTGTTTCTTATGAGACAGACTTTTGGTCTGTCACCCATGCTGTAGTGCAGTGGCACGATCTTGGCTCACTCTAACCTCTGTCTCCCAGGTTCAAACAATTCTCATGCCTCAGCCTCCCCAGTAGCTGGAATGATAGGCACATGCCACCACGCCTGACTAATTTTTGTAGAGACGGGGTGTCAACATGTTGGCTAGGCTGGTCTTGAACTCCTAGTCTCAAGTGGTCTGTCTGCTTCAGCCTCCCAAAGTGCTGAGATTACAGGCATGAGCCACCATGCCCAGCCTAGTTCATACCCTTTAACTGTAACTTTAACTTATATAAAATATAAACTTCAATTTCTTTTCTATAAAGGAATCCTCCCTTTATGGGGGAGATTAAATGAGATAATGCACATAAAACATTTAGCACATCTCCTGCCACACAGTAAGCATGCTATGTTAAGTAGCACCACTGTTATGAGCAGAAAATAACTATAAAAGACACATGTACTAAAACTATATTTCTTCCATTCCCTTCTTCCTCCACTAAAAACCTAACCCCCAATCCCAGATTGGAAAAACATAGAATAAATTAGTGTTCAATTCCTATAAACCTCCTTAAATTCACGTTATTTTATTTTAATATTTAAACACTAAATTTTGCTAAAGTTCGAAACAAATTACACATCTGCCTTCAAAGAACAAATGTGCCAAAATCAAAGCCTATTTTTAAATATGTATGCCCAAATTTCAGTAACAAACAAGACAGTCATCTGTAACATATACATAGACAGATCAATGCTGCAGATCCAATCCTATGAATACCAGTAAAGCACATGCATCTGTATCTCTCATCACAAGGTGTGACCTCCAATTTAGGAACTGTAGTTAACTTTGTATCCTCAAAGCTCATACATTGTCTATCACAAAGCAGACATTCAACAAATAATAACAAGACTATATATGTGTGTGTATATATATATATATATATGTATGTATGCATACACATTACATAGATGTATATATAAAAACATCATTACATAGATGTATATATATAAACATCATTACATATAATTGAATTCTACCATGTGAAACTTAAACATTGTAGTTTCACAAGATGTGTCCTCAGTCTTTTTCTCTCTTTGCCCTATACTTTCAACTCTGATCGAAGATTAAGGAAGATGAGGCTACAAAGATGACAGAGGGAAATGAAAAAAAATTAAATATGTAGAACTACAAAAGGAAAATGGAAGTACATGGCATCACAAAAGCTGATGAAAGAGTATCTAAAGGAGAAGAGATGTCAGGAACCAAATGCTGGCCAAATACTACATTAAATGGTTATTGAAAATGCCCCTTATTTGTGCCACTGAGATCAGAAGTGTCCAAAGAAGGAGCGGTCTGTCTGAAGAATAGAAGTGGAAACCATACTGGGCAATGAAGAACACGGTGAAGGCACAGAGACAGAAAGTTTAAGAATGCTTATAGGAAGTTTGTCTGAATGGATAAAGAGAAATTTGACTAAGGATAGAAGATATGGGACCAATGAAGGGTTCTTTTTTTTTTCTTATTACTTTTAAGATAAGAAACACTTAAACGTGTTTAGATATTGATGAAGATATTTCAATTTGGTAGTGAATATTTGCATGTACATATGAAAAAAAGTGATAACTGTTAGTGTGAAACAGGATAAGATCCAAATCACAGGTTGTAAGAGGGGCTCTGCCTTTTTTATAATAAGAGGAAACGAGAATATGCTTGAAAATGTAATTTCTAGGACTGGTAGCTAAGGAAGTTCCTATTACGTGGCTTCAGTTTTCTTAGCTATAAGTAATGGGGTGGTGAAAAGAAGGAGTGGTTGAAGTCTGGAGAAAACTGAAAGGAGCTGAAATAGAGAGTAGAAGAACAAAGAGAACAGAAAAATGTAGTAGTAGAATTTCCAGTTATTTGGATCCAATTGAAATTGAGAACCCTGAATTTCTTGTGATCAAATATATCATTAGTGTGATTTTTAAAAAACAGTATTTTTTTTCATTTAAGCCCAGAAAAAGTAGATAGAAAAGTAAAAAGTTTATGGAAACAGCAATTGTATAACAAAAATTAACATAATGAAATCAAATTTTGATATGATAAGCAAGTTGATGAACTAGCCAAAGATAGATGGTTTGATAGCTTGGAGCTCTCCATAAAGTTATAAGATGATCTAAGCAAAATGAGTATAGTAGAGAAAGATAGGTTTATATTTAGTCAGTAAGATACATATGCATAAAGTTGGAATGGTTGTGAGATATTACAACATCCATGTAACCAGAATAGTAAACAGAGGGGTGACCTTTGGAAGTGGTGAGGTCAAAAAACTATCCAGGTGCATTCCACACATATACTCATGTCATCAAGAGGACAATGAGTTTTGAAAGTGGAGAGAGCAACTCTAAATTATGCTGGTACCCATGATGAGTAAAACAAAATTTAAAGTCCAGTGAAAAGTAATAATAAGGATGACATGGTTGAAAGAAAAAAAAATCTCAAAGGTGCAAAGGTGTTTCCCACCTGATATGGTTTGACTGTGTCCCCACTAAAATCTCATCTCGCATTGTAGCTCCCATAATTCCCATGTGTTGTAGAGGGACCCACTGGGAGGTAACTGAATCATGAGGATGGTTACTGAATCATGAGGGCAGGTCCCCCCATCCTGTTCTTGTGGTAGTAAATAAGCCTCACAAAATATGACGGTTTTCACAGGATCTGAAGTTTCTGCTTTCACTTGATTCTCATTCTCTCTTGCCGTGCCATGTAAGACGTGCCTTTCACCATCTGCCATGATTGTGAGGCCTCCAGCTACGTGGAACCGTGAGTCCATTAAACCTATTTTTCTTCCCAGTCTCAGGTATGTTTTTATCAGCAGCATGCAAATGGACTAATACACTACCCATTGACCTAAGCTACTTGGGAATTAAAACCTTCTTTCTTAGAGAATATTGGGAAAAAGTGTCTGCAGGCTATATCCACAAACAGATCATGACTATAATTACATAATTAACTCTAAGTAAACATTTGATGTTTATCTCCTCTATTAAAATATAAACTCATTGAGGACAATGGCCTGTCATGTCCCTCATAACATCATTGAACGACATGAATCCCACTGAGCTTCAGGGCTGAAAAAGTCCCAATATGTTAGGGAAAACAACAATGCAGTACTAGTGGATTCTAGTTAAAGGTTTTGCCTAAAAGGGAAATATGAGAATAGACATTTAGCTCATTTTTACTTAACTCACAAAATTGTGTTGAAATCATACAATGACACTCCCTTGAGAAAGTTCTAGATAATTTTCCCAAGCTATAGTAGTAATCATGAAAACATAAATCTCCCTTGCACAGCTAAATAATGCTATAAGGCATAAATTTCTGCTGATAGGTCCCAGAAGATTTTCTATAGAGTAAGTCAAGTACCTGCTTGAAAACTTAAAATTCTAGAATCTAGTTACTTTTCAAATGTGAATGTTGTATTTTCATCCATACATAAAGATGAAGATATACATAACTGACAGGTGATACCAAAAGTGCAATGCACAACTAGCAGTTACTGTCACTCACTGTAGCTCCTCTCATAGACACTGTCAATTTGGAATTGTGGTTTCTCAACTAAAGTTCAGCAGAAAGCATTAGAGAAAAGGAGCTTCTGTTCGTCAGATCCCTGCAAGCTAGGCTGATTTGCCTATTGACTCATGTCTGCTTCTAACAGTCTAAAGTGTGAAAAGGCCTTAGTTAAGACCTTCAGACTCTGAAACTGATGAATTCTTATTAACCTTTTCCTATTGGTTGTTTACTTGTTTATTTAGTTCATGAAGGAGATATATACCTGCAATCACAAAAGATACATAGATAAAATATGTAAGCAAGAGAAATATTTGTATACTCTTTGACTTTAGAGTTGCTAAAGTTAACTATTTGACTATTTGTAAACTCTTTGATTTTAGAGTTGCTTGAGAAAGTAATTAGGGGGTTCTAGTTATATGTCAACTAAATATGGAAGGCAATTAAGACATATAATCAAGCCGAAATCAATTATTCATCTAACCCCTATGAAATTTCAGATTTTAGCTATCCTTAGCACTTCCATGACTCATAGATATATAATTTTCCTTAAGATGTCCTGAGATTAAAAATGCCTGGTTCTTTAGAAAAATCAGTCCTATCAAAACTTTGCATCAGGATTTTACTGTCTACAGGGACTAATTAGGGCTCCAGAAATTCTAAAAACCAACATTCTCTTACCTGAATACATATAGGCCTTTTGCATAGTTAGAGCATCTGCCACTCAGCAGAAGCTACCATATAGGTTTAAATATTCTTTCACTTTCATATATATATACACACACACACACACACACAGGCCCACATAATTCTATGTATCCATATATCAATGTAATTAACATTACAGTGACAAGTTGATTTTAGAATGCTAATACTATGTATAATGTCACCAGCTATTCTTTAATAAAACATCAATGTATCCAATTACAAGGGCTTTGGTTACAAAAATATCCTGAAGTTTAGCATTACCAATTGCCTACATGATGAGAAAGACTACCACATTATCTAACAGGGATGACATCAGGTATAACCAGAGTGCAGTTGTAGGAAAAGCAGCTACGGCATCCACCCAACTGCAACCCTTTCAAGAGTGATGTTGTTTTTGCCTAATAAACAACAGAACATCAGTCAAAGCACATGGCAGTGTCCAGGTAACTGTAAAAAGTCAGGACCACAGATCCAAAGGAGAAATTAAAACCTAAGAGAGTCATACCAAGGAGGCTGTGTAAAGAAAAGCCCAAAGAAGATTTTCAGAAGGTTCCATACTGAAATGAATATGCAAGCATAGTACATTTCTATGTTTCAAATTAGTCCAGGGAGTTGGCTATCCCTAATGTAATCACTAAAAGTATCTAGAAGATCTAAATAGAGGAAGAAACAATAATCATTTCAGAGCATTGCTAGAATGTTGAAGTTATAATAATAGTCCATTAGTTATTTAAATTAATTCTGCATTCCTGAAATCTTGCACTTGTAAAAGATTATCAATGATGTTTTTAATTAGAATAGATGTCGATGCAGGTTTATATGTATAAAAACACATGACTTCTTAAAGTACTAAGACAGACTTCTCATTTCTGAAAACAAATTCAAAACCTGAACTGAAAATGAATAATATAACAAAATAAACCCATGAAAAGTTTTTGTGTCTCTGCATGTTCTCTGTATCATTAAGATGCCTCTGGGGGTGGAAAGGATTATATACTTGCTTTCTCAAAATAGACCCTTAAGGTAAGACGGAGACACACACATGCACATCCACTCAACACAGAGCACACCGGAGTTCCCAGCAGCTGAGCCCCCAACTCTGAGCCACAGACCTCAACTCAGGTCCTAGTTCTGACCTCATGAGGTCATTGTAAGGATTAAAAGAGACTATACACAATTTAGGAGATTTCTCATAAATGTTAGCCCCTTCCTCCCTTTCCTAACCTTTGCCAGAAACTGATTAATCATAGGTACAGCTTTTAGTTCTTCTGTGCTATAAAAACAGCACCACAAACTCACTTCCTCATTCCTAAAGTGTGACATCCCTATCACTAAACTCCCTTTCCATGATTCCTTTTCCAGTTCAATTCAGGGCCTAAGTGTGGTGAAAATGCCTGAGACTAGAGACCACAGTCTAAGGTATGCCAACCCCCTTCTCTCTTTAGAGGCTTCCCAATTCCAATATAGACAGACAGACAGGCAGAGCATAATAATATATCCCAAATGCCTTAAATAGGAAACTCAGAAATAAAATTGAAATAGGACCCACTATTCATGGCTCAATCTAATTTATGTTAGAATATGAGTTTAGCAAAAAATTGAAGAAAAACCAAAAAGGCAATTAGAAGAGGAAAATAAAAATTTACTGAAATAATCCAAGATCTAAAAATGCCCTTAAACACATTTTTCATCCTATGGATCTGTCCTTAGATACATAAGCAAGCAACTTACACCGTAAAAGATCTGGTATAAAACCGAAAGTGGGGAAGCAAAGAGTAGAAGAAAATTCATCAGCAAAATGTCATTTCTGTAGCTTTACTATCATAGCTCCACCATCTGGGTTATATTTTATAGTTAGTTGTCTGGGCCAAAAATAAAAGATGACTGGTTAAGGTTTCTATTTCTATCAACATGACACTGAATTACAGTACTATCTTTCCTCGCTTCCAGAGATGTGCCATTTGTCTTCCTACAATCCACAAGCAGAACCTTTTAAATTTTAGCACCAACAGTCCAATCTTACACATAGCAGAAGTAGATCACTTCACCTGCACAACTATATCTGAATAATGCTTTCGAACAGTAAGTCTGTTCTTGACAAATTTAAACAACTCTCAAGAGCTTTAATTTATACTTATGAAACTTAGGAGAATTAAAATTAGTAGTTCGACCTCCATGTACCATCATACTAAATATCTATTAACATATGATATCTGAGGACAGTATGCACTTACAAAGAAAAGCAACCTTTACGTAAACCAGATGATTAATTGTTAGTGAAGAGATAAGATAAACGGATTTGACTACTTATAGGCAAAGTTGAGCTAGATGGTAAACTTGAGTTTTCACATCACAAATTCAGACATATTAATGAGTAATTGTTTCATTTAAACCTCTTGTAAAAAGAGAACTCTCTACTTACATAATATTGATTTAGTGAAGTAATTTTAAAAGTACCATGAACTCTTCTGTTGAAAAAAATAGTTATGGTTGGAGGGGAGAGGGGAAAGGTTTTGACACAAAGTTTATAAGAGTAACTAGTTTATGTACTTTTAGTTGGATTTATGGACAGAGAGCCTGTGAACTTTTATTTTCTGTTTTATTTTACAAGACAAATAGTCAAGTACAGTGATATCTTTATATAAGGTTTAAATAGTACAAATATAATTACATATTATTATATAATTTATTACATTAGGGCTTTTAGCTAGTAAAAACCTAGTCGAAACTGAAGAAGAGATGTAACAAACAATATATTTGATGGTCAGCTTTGATAGAAAATAATGGGGAACTTTATAAGATATCCCAGCACAACTAAAAACAATGGGTGCATTTATACAAATATGCACATCTATATTTGTCTTGACTTTTTTTCTTAAAACATATTTAAGATGAAGACACTAAAAGTATATGGTTCATTTGATTCTTTGCAGAAGATGAACTCAAATTTTTGCAGATATGCTTAATAAAATAATAAAATATTCACGTGTCATAAATCAGCAAAAGATGAAATTTGTAAGACTTTAAGAATCTTGCTAAAAAAATATAAGGCAAGATATTTTTACCTAGAATACTCATGGATTATTTGGAAATTAATCAAAAAAAAAAAGAAAGAAATGACATCCTTTCCATATCACAAACTTTTTGAAGAATACCTATAACCTCTCTGGGTATTGGGCAATCAGTAAAAATGGGTTGACACAGAGAATTTAAGAAATACCAGGGAGAAAGAAATCCTTGGAACGCTGTACAATTACAAAGGCTTGAAACTATATATTTAAAATGTGGCTGATTCACAGACCAATATTTTTACCCATATAAAGTAAAATAAATTGAATAAAATCAGGTTTTAAGGATAGATGGAGAGGGATAAACTCATCTTCATTGAGAATACAATATGGCAGATGGTGAAAAAGACAAGGGAAAGCATTAATTTTATTGGCAGGATTTAGTTATAAGTGAGGGAAAGTGATAGACATTATAATGACCAAGTATGTCCTTTAATGAAGAGTGTATAGAATAGAAACTAACCTAAAGTGATTTCAGAGGCTGAAAGAGCCACTCAAATTATTTTAGATGTTGCCTATGAAAATAGAAGGCCTTTGCCAAAGATACCAGGAAACATTTAAGCTGTTCAACCTTTGCAATGATTCCACCTATTGGCATTAAAGTATGAACAAATTATCAAGATGCTGAAGGATGAAAAATACTGGTAAGACAGATCAGGTCAAAAGTTATCAAAACATAGTCCTGGCACCAGTAGCATCAACAACACCTGGAAACTTCTTAGAAACTCTGTGGGTGGGACCCACTGATCTATGTTTTCACAGCTCCTGCAGGTCATACTGATGCAGGAGCTATGAAAACATGAGAACCACTCATCTAGGCTGATCTCCAAACTGAGCTAAAAGTTACATGACAGTTTCAATCCTACAGGTAGCAGTGGAGGAACTGGTTCTAAAAACCAGTTTGCTTCCTTCAGTACTTTTTCCTTTTCAAGACAAAAATAAAATCAATCCATAAATGGATTCATAAGTTTTCTTTATCAGATACCCATCTAAAACAAAAATATAAGCCTGTATAAAATACCAGTTTTTAAAAATTTGAACAATTGGCCCTGTGTTTATTCCACAAAAAGAAATTTATGGAGGATCTAATATTTGCAGGACTAATATTTGACAGAAAGAAATACCTAAATTTTGGTCCCTGTCCTCAAGAAGGTCACAATGTGGCAGAAGAGATAAGCATGTTAGGAAAGAACTATAGCACAGTTATTTGTGATAAAGCAGTTAAGAGAGCTAAGAGAGTTCAGGAGAGAGAGAAAATTACTCCATCCGGGAAAAGAGCAAGACTTCAGAGGAAGTGACCTTTGAAACATCCTTCATTCACCCAGCACATAGTAAGCACACACTAAATATTCTAACCGCTAAGGAAACAAAGATGGATAAAAGGCTGAACCACACCTTCTCTGTGGTAAACGTCTATGACACATGTAGAGCAGTAACACAGAACAAGAGAGAGTAAGCAAACTATTTTCTATCTGGGAAAGCAGACGATGATTCAAAAAGGTAATGATTCCAAGCAGTTTTAAAACTGCAAAAAAAAAGGGCATTACAGACCAAATAAGGTGTATTTTCAAAAGACTGACAAAAGGAAACATAATGATCTATTGCCACAAGCAATTTTATAGAACATCTAGTTAAGAAGAATAGAACAGAAGAGAGAAGACCTGGGAGACTGAAAGCTGGGACCTTATATTACATGGACTTCTATGCTACAAAAGAGTCTGCCCTTTTTGTTTTTTGTTTTGAAAGGTGTTGCAATGCCTTTAAAGAGTTTTATAAAAGGGATAATGTTATCTGCACCTTAAAAAGGTCAGTGTGGTAGCAACAACCAAATCAAAGAATTGGAATCTCATCAGAAAGACCTAAACATGTAATAGTATACCTAAATATGCTTGGATGTTAGTCAACCAATCAAGAAATATTTATTGCATACCTACTTATACAATAATGTGAAAAGATTTAGATTTTAGTGCTATATTAACATATGTATTTATGGAGAGATCAAACATATTATAAATTCAGGAATACAAATGTGTGTATGTAATTTTTAATCCAAAATATAATAACAAAACAAAAACTCTTTAAAATAAATAACTAAAAGTCTCAGAAAGGCTTTACTTAAACTTAATTTCAGACTTAATGTCATAAACACTGTCTTCACTCTAAGATTTATAAGATAAGTGAAATGATGTAGTAAAACGCCAACTTTTCACCCCTTTCAATTTAAGCTAAATCCAGTTTTCACAGATAGGAGAGTGATGAAAATTCATTTTTAATTTTCTCTATACTGCATGTCACCAAAAAACCCAACATGATTTACTCAACTAATCTAGTTCAAAGTTCCAGTTCTCAAAAATATGAAGGTTCACTGATTTGTAAAAAGACCTAAAATTTACTGTCATGGCTCATAATAAATCCTAGGAAAAAGAAAAATGGCCAGAATATATTTTATTCAGAAATCAATTAGGACCACTGAGAATTATTTAAAGGTGATAATTTGAGGAGAGGCACTTGGGGAGGAAAGTGTCTGGAAATAAAATCATTTTCTTTATACATGAACTAAATTTTATTCTTTTTAAGAAATAATGCTTTTAAGAAAATCACCATTCCGTTTGTCCCTATATTCTTCTATAACAGTGGTTTTGTGAAATTTCTTAAAATTTCTATAATAAAGACTAAAATATAATGTTAAATCAAGGAGGGTATTAAAACATCCACTTGACTATGTTAAAAAGAACAAAATATGTTACATTTTCACTGATATGACAGAGTAATCACGCATGGTTTAACTGGCTAATATCTCTCTTTTGCCTCTTCCTGAAATGCTCATGCTAATACTAGAGATAATTGACCAGGAAAAATGAAATAAAGGAAACAAATATGGAATAAAAATGAAAAATGTTAGTTTCACTAGTACTTTTTTCATTGTATATTCACTTTTTCACTGGACAACTATTCATCGAGCACCTGATATGTACAAGAGATGAGCAACATGAAACAAAGCTGATGCCTTCATGGAGAACAGGCTAGTATGGAAGAAAGACAATAAACAAACATATGGAACAGTGATCAAAGTGCTAAGGCAAGGGGGCAAAGGAGTTAATGAACAGACACGTAGAGATGGGGTAAACAGGTCAGCCTCTGAGAAGGTAAAATATGAGTAGAGACTAGAATGGGAAGATAGAGGGAATGCCATTCCAGGCGGAGGGAATGACAGGCACAAAGGCTTTGAGACACAAACAGTTTTGGAGCATTCTAGAATCAGAAAGCTAAATGAGGGAGGAAGAGAGCAGAAGACAATTTAATGTGGAGCTAGACGGGAATTAGACTTGGATTTTATTGACTCCACTGAGAAGTCAATGGAAGATCTGGGGTAGAATTCCTAAATTCCTGATATCTGACATGTGGTTTTAAAAGATCAGTCTGCTGTGAGGAGAAGAGCCTCTGACAGGTAACAAGGGAAGCTGGGAGGAGTGTGGAGAAGTCCACGTTTGCGGTGAGAGATGGGGAAAGCACGGATTTTTAGCAGTGCTTCCCTAATGCTTTTATATTATGAAAAACAAACAGAAAGTGACAATATCTGTGTGGCACTTTGAAGTAAATGGAAAACTGTTAATAGTTCCAGGCTTCATGCTATAGGCTAGGTTATCACACTACAAATTTCCTCTACACCTGTAATACCACTGCCAGAAAATACCTGTGTGCCACAGCTCAAAACCACTAAACTAAGAGTAAGATGTGGTCAGACTGGGACAGGTTGCTTACAAATAGAGTATGAAGAGGAAAGCTCTTCACAATATGCTAATTAAAGAAACCAAAACATTATGTATTATGATTCAATAGAATACTACATTTAATGTGCACATGTACACACATACATGCATATACATACATGCACATATGTATGTGCATAAGTGTGTCCCACTCATCAAAATACTAGGGTCATCTCTAGAAAGAAAAGAGGGTAAGGTTATGGATTACTTTCACTTTCTGTATATTTCTTCAACAATTTCATTACTTATAGTAAATTTGCACTGGTTTAGTAATAGTAATAGAGAGAGGCAAATAATTTCAAGTATGTTTTAGAAGTATGACTCAGTGTTTTTACAATTGTAATTCTTTTATCGGAAAATCACAAATCCTTAGGAAAGGATCATAAAAATTCTAAGTATACTACTTTTCTAGCAGTTGAAAATATAACTTAAAACATTCTTTCCTTTTCATTTAAAGAAAGTTAAAATGAAACTTAAAAATGTCACTTCTTTCTGTAACATAAGAACCCTTCCATACAATTGCTTTCATTTTCAAGTCCATGGCATATGTAAAGCAAATGTACAACATGAATGTAATTTCACAGGAAAGGCCTTAAACTATAGAGAACCAATTAACAGTAGTCATCTTGGGGGAGAAATTGGATGAAATGGGTGAAATGACTTTCACTTTTCATTTTACTGATGGCTGTATTTGAATATTTATAAGTATTTATCAAAATATAATTGTATAATTTAGAAAATCTTTTCTTAGACCTAGAGAATATATTATTCTCTGGACTACACTTCTGATGACATGACTTTTTAAAATATATATGTATATATATTTTAAATTCCATTTTTGAAAAGACTGGCTTTTATTCTAATTGTAATAGAACAGGCTTACAGTGGAGGAGTGACATAATCTGAATTATGATCTGAAGAAGTTTGTTTTGATGACTGTGAGAAGTGGTTTGTGGGAGAGTAAGATCCAGAAGCAGAGACAAGATTAAGGAGACCATTGCAGTTGTTGAAGGAAATGATGATGGCATTAATCATGGGGATGGTAAAAAAAAAATGGAGAAAATAGCCTTTATCATTGCTACCCACAATATCTAGCATAGCAAGTGGCGTGTAGTATGCCTCCATTCAGGTGAGAAAATTAGGAAGAGAGGCCAGCCATCCAGAGGGCTGGGCCGGAGATTACTGCTTTTCTAATTGGAGCTGGACAGGTGGAACATTTTTGTTGAAGATGCTCGTATAACATCCATTTATGAAAGCAGTTTCCTAATCTGCTAGTAAATTAAAGACTTATACAAACTCTATTACAGCAAACATAGAAGCACATACAGCAAAAATTATTTCAAAACAAACTTATTTCTCAGTTCAATTCCAGTATTAAAGCATGTGGTCACTGAAATTTTAGGTACATTAGAAGATGTTGCAAAAAAACATAAAGTTGTAGTAAGTTACTTTAAAGACACCTAAAAAATACTGCTTTAGTAGGCTTAACATTTAATGATATAGTTGTCCTTGAAGATCTGAAAATAAAAATTTAAATTGCAAAACTGATTTGCATTTTCTTAGCTTTTCCATCTGTTTTTAGGTATAGGCTAAGGTCTCTACTTAGTATTTCATCCTGAGCTTACATGGAAATAGTTTCATTTTTATCCCTCTTGATCTGTCAATCTGTCAAGCCTCTAAACTTCATTTTCTATTTTACTCATCCAAATATAAATTCCATGTTGTCTTTATTTATTTTCTATAACAATAAAACTTTCAAAAAAGAAAAACCCTTCGATTTTTGTTCAAACATATTAGATGATTCATTGTTGTATTTTCTTTGGCTCATATGATTAAAGATGTAAAAGCAGAAATCAGTACTTTACAGATTTTTCAATAGTTACATGGACTTAAAATTTGCAAATAATGTTCTAGAGGGCAAAAGATCTTAAAAATACTGTAACAAACAACAGCAAATTTTCCAAGCTAGCATTTAAGATACTTTATTACATAATATAGGTGAAACACTACATTGTACATTGACAGATATATTTTATTATAATTTATTTATGAAATCTGCTGTCTCCAAATTTGAATTAGCAAAATGTTTGTAACAGTAAATTACTAGCCAGATGTCTATAGTTATTAAAGGGGAAGTACTGTATGCAGAGCTTCTGTCTAGAGCAGAACTGTCCAACAAAACTGTCTACCACAATAAAAATGTTCTGTATCTGTTTACATGGTAGCCACTAGCCATCCACCTGCAGGCATCAATAACTTGAAATGTGGTTAGTGCAAATGAATAAATATACTTTACATTTTATTTAATTAAATTTAAATAATTGCATCTGGCTAGTGGTAGCTCATTGAACAGCATAAATATGAATTTTGATAAATTTGGGCAATAGCTTTTGGAGATACATTAACAGTTAAATCAAAAGCAAAAAGAAGCAACTGGTGTGTCATGCAAATTTTCATATAAAACATAAATTCCATAAGAATTAAGAATATAGGCTCTTCTCTTAAGCACACTGTCAAGTTGGGCCCTTACATGGTAAACTAATTATTTCATGGCAGCAACAAGCAAGAGTGACATGATTACACCTAGAATCCAATACCAGGAGTTCCTCAGCCTGAGAAAAATCTCTCCATGTGTGCAAATGACAAAACTGATGAAGTGTGCTGTATATGGATGCTGTATGTCTTGCTATTACAGTCAAATATTACTTTCCAGGTTTGGATTCATCCCAATTTTATGGATGACAAATTAAGCAGCATAATGAAAGTTATACTGCTACTCAAAACTGTTGATACACCAATTTTATGTAGTTTCCAACCTGTTTTCTCCCTAGAATCAAAATGTGGGACTGCCTCAACATTAAATTCTTGAAATCAAATAAGTTCATGGAAGTGAAAATATAAACTATACTCTCTTAAAAGAGGATTTTTATCACAAGAGAATCACATTGAGAGACTTAAGATGTAATCATTGATCGTCAATATCTGTTATCTTATCCTACATTTTTGGCCTTTTCTTTTTGTTGTTTTCTAGAAGTGAGTTATTTTAAAGTGTTAGACTCCCTAGATACTAAAACAATACTAACTTCCCAAAGAAAAGAACATTAACTTACCAAAGTTTACCTATGTCTTTCATATAGGTAAACCCTAACGAGACCTAACTACAGAGCTACGGAGGGGACAAGGCAAAGAAGGAGGGAGAGGGACAGAATGACAGACACTGTCTCCAAAACCAACTAAATGCTCAGTTGCTTTGGAAAATCAGTTTAGGACTAGAGACTTAGACATTAGGAATTCCTACCTTTTTGTTTAATGTGATGCATTTATATGAAAAGTTTATTTTGTGAAATAAATTTTTAAATGAAAAACTCTTTTATTCTTTTTTATAATACGAAGTTAAATGGTACTTGCATATTTTTCCAAGAATTTTTAGGTGGGTCCCAAAACCAATGACAAAACAAAACAAAAAATTCTAAGTGCTTTACATTCTAGATAATTCATAAAAAAACTAGGCCAATCTTCCATCTTCCTTGAGTGTTTGCTGGGAGGTGGCAGACCCAGCCCTACCATAGCCCTTCACTTTCACACACCCAGCTGATCTGAACTGAGCCCTGAGGACAAGGCAGAGAAGTCCAGTACTATAGTGATGAGCTTCCCTGCCTCCATGAAGGAAAGAAAGCAAGTGCTTACCCCACAGGAACGTTCCCCAGGCTAAACACAAGGAAGACTCTAGAAGCATCACTTAAGACTGGGGTGCCTATGAGAAAAGGAGGCTGGCAACTGGCTTCTGGATAAATGCTTCATGAGAGAGTTCTTGAGAGGACTTGATAAAAAGTCTTAAGAAGGAAGAAGCAGTTTTTATAGAGACTATTAATAGGAGAACACTTGCTGTTGTAGCTTGTAGCAGCAGAATCAGAAGAGATCAGAATACAGTGAGCCCAGTGGTCTGCTGGTAAATGTTCAACAAATGGTGGGGAATGACAGATCATGGTTTGTGGCACTTGTTGATTTCAAAGGTAGAAATGCTCTCACCATGGCCAATTTCAAGCTACTAGTGTGAAGTTGAAGAATGTGGAGTTGGGAGAGATGTGCATTAGCATCATCTTGGCCATGGTCAGAGCATTATACAGTATTTTCTATCATAAAAATACAGCAGATATAAAGCAGTATCAAGGGCATGTGTAATAATAAAATGCAGAAAAATAATAAGAAAGTGATATTTTAAATATTTATTACTGTTTCTAAAATAATCTATTTGATTAATCACTTACATGATACATGATATAATTAGTAATGACTGTGTTAACAAAAAGATCAAAACTTCCTAAAAATTTAAGTTAGCACTTAAGAGTCAGTGTAAGCTGCTCTTGCACACACCACTGGTGTGCCTGATAAGTGGATGGGGGTTCCTCTGCTGACATGAGGACACAGAAGAGGTTCTCCTGTTTTCACATGAAAGAGCACCTTGCAAGGTGGAACTGGGACTCTAAGGGCTTCCCAGGCAGCATCTAAGTGACAGACTACCACTTTTGGAAAGGCCAGACTAGTGAATCACTTTGCTCTGGATGAAGCACAGCTGTCTCTTTCCAAGGAGGTCCTTGAGGACAGAGAAGGTTGGTATGAAGCAGACTACTACATCAAGCAAACTACCCTGCCAACAATGAAAACCATACCCATCAGTGGAGATTTGCTGCAAAGCTAAAACATTACAAAAGAAGGAAAGCCAGAGTAAGGTCAGGGGGTCCTCCCCACATCTGACGTAGGTCCAGTTAAAGAAGAAGATACCTGCCTCCTTTATATCTATTCCAAACTCAGGAGTGATATTATATGAAATATTGTACTAAGCACCCACTGCTAACAAGGAAATTAAAAATAAGCAAAGATAAGTTTTTCTTTAAAGAAAATATTTTAAATATTGATATCAGATAGTGATACATGTAGTTCTGCCATTTCTAGGTAGGCATTTTCCCATCATAGATTTACAGCAAATGCAGAGAACTGTACAGTGCTTTAAATACATGTCATCATCATTAAGAATATATTTACTTTGGATAGTCTTTATAGTTTACAAAGTATTTTTATTTATTTATTTTTTTTTAGAGACAGGGTCTTGCTGTATTGTCCAGGCTAGCGTGCAGTGGCTAGTCACAAGCATGATCATAGTGCACTATAAACTTAAACTCCTAGGCTCAAGCAATCCTCCCACTTCAGTGAAGAACTGGGACTACAGGCATGCACTGCCATGCTTGGCTCACAGAGTATTTTCATGAACATTATTTCATTTGATCCCCATAAAACACTTGCTAGGTGTTAACATGGTTTGGCTGTGTCCCCACCCAAATCTCATCTAGAATTGTAATTCCCACAATTCCCATATGTCCTCGGAGGAACCTGGTGAGAGGTAATGGAATCATGGAGGACGGGGAGACAGATTTCCCATGCTGTTATTGTGATAGTGAATAAGTCTCATGAGATGTGATGGTTTTAAAATTGGGAGTTTCCCTGCACAAGCTCTTTCTTTGCCTACTGCTATCCATGTAAGACGTGACTTGCTCCTCCTTGCCTTCCACCATGATTATGAGACTTCCCCAGCCACTTGGAACTGTAAATCCATTAAACCTTTTTCTTTTGTAAATTGCCCAGTCTTGGGTGTGTCTTTATCAGCAGCATGAAAACAGACTAATACACGTGTGTAGAACAGCTGTTGATAGCCACATCTTATTAATACTAAAAATAGAGCTGACAAGCTCACTTAAAAGCCAAACTTTGAATACACTCAAAGATCTACACAACTATCCAATATACCTTGTCCTACTCTGTATATCATTATATCACCACAAAATCAGTCCTGCATGATTTAGGACTGATTTAATTATAACTGAGGTTCAAATATAAATATATTCTGCTAAGCTGAATAATTAATTTTTGAAACTTAGACTCATCTTTCAATGTTCAGAAAATTTATTATAAATATAAATAACTTCTTAATTAGTCATTTACTAACAAACACATAGATAATAGTGATCATGTAGTAGAAAGTCTTCCAACTGCTTTAAAATATTAATTCATTTGTTTCTCATAACAACCCTGTGAGGCAGGGGCCAATATTACTGATGAAGACATAGAAGCAAAGAAAGGTAAGTACCTCTCCCAAGGTCATACAGCTATTCAGTGGCCGCACCAGATTCTAACTGTGGTGCCACAGTTCTTGCACTTTGCTTACTATGCAGTGTCATATATAAGTGAACTCATCAAATGGAACTACCTTTCAAAATTGTTTCCTGAACTACAAATTTAAGTTTGAAAGTATTTAAATCTCTAAGTGGTACAACATTTAATTAATTCCTTTTTAGGGTATTTTAGAGACATTAAAACTTTAAAAATTTGTACATGCTGTGATCTAAATATCTGTGTCCCTCCAAAATTCTTACATTAAAATTCTAATCCCAAAAGTGATGATATGAAGAAATGAGGTTTCTGGGAGGCTATCAGGTTATGAAGGCTCCACCTTCATGAATGAGATTAGTGCCCTTCTTTATGAGAGATCCTTGCCTCTTCTGCATGTGAGAACACAGTGAGAAGGCACTGTCTCTAAATGAGAAAATGGACCCTGATTAGACACCAGTCTGTTGGTGCCTTGACTTTGGATTCCCCATCCTCTAAGACAGTGAGAAATCAATTTCTGTTGTTTATAAGCGATCCTGTTTATGGCATTCTGTTATAGCAGACTGAAGTCACTAAGCTAGCACACATATTTTCTTGCAGAAAGGATGGCAGTAAGTTGTGGATACAGAGCAAGATTCAAACAAGGCTAAAGCTGCTAGAAGAGCAAAAGGTCCTGAGGCTGGGAAAGGACACAGAAGTGCTATTGCTTGAATTTTTGAAAATTATCACTAAAACGCTGCACAGTGGCACATAGCAAATGCCTACCAAATTTATGTTTCCCTTCACTTTCCAGTAGTCTGGCAGTGACTGGAGACCCAGACAAATGGGCTAATGAGGTTCAGTATACCAATGCGGAAAAATTCTAAAAGGCCCTGGATTAGGCAGTTTTTAAAGAATAAGGTTGCATGCAATTTGCTAAGGAACACTGAATTTAGAGGTCAAGCCTGAGTTTGAATCTTGATGATGCTACTTAGTCTCTCCAGAACACAATTCCTTCTTCTGTGAATTTTCATCCTTGGACCACAATATCTAAGGCCTTTCCTAGAATAGAATCACGAAGACTATAACACCAACATAGAAGGCAATATGTCCAAAAGCACAGGATACTGAATACACATCTAACTACACACAATGCCAAAAGGAAGAATCCAAGCAAACCTCACAGGGAGTTCAGAAACAAAACAAACTTGTGCTGGACCAGCTCTCAACCCAGAAGCTTTTATGTGCTTCCTGAAAACAATGTTTCCAAGCTAGCCTAACCAATAGAGCTTGTGCATGGAAGTGAAAGACCAAAACTGAAGTGGGATGTGAAAGAGAAATACAGCAAAGAGTAATTTCTGGGGGGGGAAAAAAACTTCTGAACAATCTGAGTGAAAATTGTATATTACTTTTTTCTAGAAATCATCGACTCTAAGGAAACTTATTTATTATGATATTGAACATTATGCCATTAATCTCATAAAAATCTTATGAAATCACATAACTAATTCAATGCTAATTTGATATTTAAGTTTTTCACAAATAAGCAGAAACAAAAAGGCTCACATATTAATGCTGATTTGTTATTTTTCTGGGTGTGCATCGGTGATGAGTCAGTATAAAGTAAATGGAAAAAAGAATAAAGTCTGTGATTTATCTACCTGTCATAAATGCATCTTTGAACAGGCGAAAATGTAACTCATTTTTTCAACGAATTTACCAAGTAGAGAAATCACTAGACGAGTCAACAAAATATGAATTATTTTATGTCCTCTCTCTTATTTCTTCTATATTATTCATTATTTCACCAAAACCTATTGGCTACTGTATCATTTAAAACCCATGTATTCCATAAATAAAGGGAAAAAAATCTCTCTTTTATTTTTGTACCTTATATCCATAATAAAAAGAGAATAAAAACACATGAACACACATATGTAAAACATACAAACCAAAAATAGCCCTAATTATGTAACCTGGTAAACATATGATATTATCTTCTAACATGATTAAAGCTGACTTTGCAAAGGAAGCCTGGGTTTCTTACTTAGTTTATCATTCATCCTTAACCCACCTGGGCTGAGACCCAGGGTCTTCAAAACTGTGACTCTCAGAACATTGCTTAGTCCTCCCACAGCCCCTCTTCATTGTCTGAAACACAGGGCTATTCAGAGGAGGTCATGTGGTAACAAGTGATCTGTTCTATCACGGAATAGTCATTCAATAAATTCTTATCTTCCTATTAAATCCCTCTTATGAAGGCCATATCTTCAGTGAAGTTTCCTACACATGAGAGCTCTCAGCAAAGACTTTCAGTCTGTTGAAAAGAAACAGTTATACTGACCTAGCTGAGGAAACTCAAGTCACTCCTATTATTCCCAGGATTTAGAAGCAAAGCCTAGGTGTCCTTATTCCTGTTTCTTATACAAAGCTATTAATAACCACCTCTACCCACCCATCCACCCAACACACAAACTCCAACAAAACTTAAGAACACAATGGCAAACATGAGAATGAAAAAACAAACTACTACCAATTGTTGAGCACTTATCTGCCAGACATTGCCTTAGGCATTTTTGAACAAAGTTGAGTCCCAGACACAATAAACAAGCTGTACAAGGAAAGAGATGGCAAATGATTCCACTGGGATTTTAATATAACTGGATTTGATCCTAAAGCCAATGCTTTTTAAAACTGTGTAACTCTTTCTCCAGTATTTGGCTATTACCAATAATTTACAAAAATCCTTCCTCAAAAAAGTTTATATTGAGTAATTGACTAAACAAGCCACAAGACACCACAGTTCACAGTAACAACATATACAATCCCTTGTCTCCGATCCTGGAACTATGGCTATGTAAAGTCCTTGAAATATTGAGTACAATGCTGATTTTTAGCTTAAATATTCTACAGATAGTAAAAGCCTACAAACACATGAATGTACATCAAAATTGTAAGTAGCAGCAGAATATGAGTTCAAATTGGAGATTTCTGGAAAAAGGAAATCTGATAAGTTTTATTGGGAAAGGTGTGAACAAAAGAGTTCAAGATAAATTATATCAACTACTGGGGCTAAGAAACCACTCTTATTTCCTAGTGATTACAAGAAAATGTACAGTTCAACTAAAATGTATACTGAACCATCATGAAACTACTAGCATCATATTTTAGCACACAAGAAAAATTGTTTTATTCCTCTCCCAGACTAACAGAATGGGGAGGAATGGGATAGCGGTGACGGGAAAAAATGGAAGCATTCATTTATTATGAAATAATCATTATGTCAAAGGAATAGATACATTTACCTGAACCTTTTCCATTCTTATGCCCTAGAGGTGTGTGATTATCTTATAATCATTGTTGTTCCCCAGAGAAACACATTTTGCTTCATGATATAATTTTTAAAAGTGAAAAACGTACTACCAGAGGTGCTTGTTAAATTGATGGTGATGACTTAAATTAACCCACATTTGTCACTAAACTCCAAGGGTCATCAATTATTGAGCACAAAAAGACATATTTTCTACATGAGAGGAAACATAAAATGCAGAGAAAGTGAGAGAACCATTAATTAAACTTCATATGAAAGAAGACAGAGCTATTAGAAGTGCTTATGATTTCAGCCTTTCTTGGGAATAGGGTCCATATTCAGAAGAACAAAGCATCAAAGACAGATAAAAAGTGTAAAACGGTTTACTTATATTTGCCGACTGCCTTGCCAACAAAAAGTCATCATTCTGTAATATTCACTGTGCCCCAGTGAACAGTAAAATTATTTTTAACCATTCATTTGTTTTACAATCTCTAAAATACAATGGCTCTAGTAAAATGACTGTACAATCACCTGATCACCTACCTTTAAATCAGTCCTTTCTCTGGAGTACTAAGTGCTCTTTAAATATAGCCATCTAAAATAAAATATTTTCAATATATTGAATTCATTTTTCCTATTTTATTCTTTGCTAGCTATATATTCTCTTAAGATAAACTAAGATAACTAAAGTGTTTCTTGAAGAGTTTACGAACACAGAGGATTTAAATATTCAGTTGAGAGATACTTTCAAGCTTTTTTCTTGCCTTGGTAGGAAATCAGGAATTGTATGGTTAACATTTCTGAAGGGAATAATTATTAGTCTTATCACTGGCTTTCCACCAATAAATTGCAAATATGAACTCCTAATGAAGATGACTTGTGACCATTCATCTATTATGTGATTTTCTTCAATCATTTCCTGTACTATTACTCTCATCAAAAGGAACGATCCAGGTGAAATAATATGCAATAAGCGATCATTTTTATGTCACATACAGAAAGAGAGATCACATCAATCAGTAATATCCTTGTCAAGTAAAAATCAGGAGAGAACAACCTGGTAATAAGTGTCTCATATCTCACATGCAAAGGGCTAATTAGTTTTAGCAAAATCCCGGAGAGCAGGACTTTATTCTCTTCAATAAAATAAAGGCAGTTTAATGAAATGTTCTCTAAAACTCCAGAGTTTATCAATCTTATAAGAAAAGAATTAGTATCTATATGTCTTGCAAAAACATAACTACTTCATTCATTATATTTATTAATTTTTCTATTATTAGACTAGGGATTAAATTGCCTAATTAGACATGAAAGACTATAAGTAAATGCTGTAAATCTGTCAGTGAAAAACATGAAGAAACACTGTTTTCAAAATTCCATTTATAAGAAAAGTTATAGGACATTTTAAGTAATAATACTAATAACTAAATAGGTAAATATTGGTGAAACAAAAAACACATAGCATAAATCAAGAATATCTAAGTACTTAAATTGTGATAAGGACTCAAGGGGCAATTCTTAACTTTAGCATCAAATTTTATGCCCAATACTGTGCAAGGTAGTGTGCAGAAGGCAGGATAGAGTAGAATACACGGATCCTGTCCTCAATAGAAGATAAATTCTCTTGGAAAGCATCTGTAATGTGTCAGGCACCGCTTCAGGGCACTGGGTTACAAAGCTAAAACAAAGACAATCCCAGCAGTCAAAAAGCCAGAGACTAGATAAAATAACGGTACAAAAGGACATAATTTGGCCTATAACAGAGATATCTACATAAATCTGCTGAAACACAGAGGAGAGACTGCCAGGTGAAGATGAAGAGGCCCAAAAGAGGATGGCATCTTAACTAACAGGAAGGTTAAAAAAAACAAAAAAGGTATAATTAGAGAGGTTTAAAAATCAGGCAAAAGATTTTGATTCTCCAAAGATGTTTAAAGAAAATGCATTTAATAGCAGCTTGCAGGGTGCCCTAAATTTGGATGTCGATGCCCAGGGAGGGCAGTTAATTGGGAGAATATAGAAATCCATACGATGGTGGAGATAGAGAAGGTTACTGGATATGAAACACATTACAAAGACAATGTAATTCATCAACTGGTTAATCTGAAAAATGGAGGAGTGAGAGATTTAGACCGTGAGAAAAGTTGAGTCAATTCCAACTACAAAGTTTCCAGCTAATTCCAACAACAAAGTTTGCTAAAATCATTGGTTAGTCTGCAAAGGTATTATAGTCTCCAAAAACAACTCCTCTTATATAACATGCTGCAGTTTTTCTATAGAGAAAAACAAAAGCAATTTAGCATTTTCTGTAGCTGCAAGATAGTCTTTAAACCAAGTAAATTCACTTTCCTTTTTGCTGATTGTACCTGCTAGTCGATTATCCTTAGCCCATAATAGGCAGTCCTGGCTTTTGGGCTATGATCGTTTCCTGGAAACCACTTCATAAAACAAGATAGCTGTAAAGGGGATTATGCTTCCTCATAGTTATGTTACAATTTTGGTAGAGTTTTTAGCATCAATAAATGACAACAATATCGACCATGTATTATTAAAATGAAAGAAAAACGCAAATATGTAATCATCATAAATATAATCATTTTGAGCAGTAAAATTATATTCTAAATCACCTCCTAGGATTTCCATACTGAGGAAACCTTAGAAAGTATCTAAAATGCATCATCATATTTTCCAGGATGAGAAAAGTGACACATATAGCTTAAATAGGATTCCAAATACTTCATTGTTTTAGAGACAAATAAAAATTTAACTGAGTGCTACTGGTTCAAAGGTTAAGGTATTTCACATTCTATTATACTTCAACCCCTAACATTGCAAAGGCACATACAGTGACCATAAATCGTTAGTACACACTGAATATAAAAGGAGAGTCAATGTATTATAAAGTAAACATATTCCATGAAAAATACAATTCTGCCATATTCAATTCCAGGGATTTTCCATGTACAGTGCAGATGCTAGCAATCTCAGAAACATCAATTATATATGTGTCTTTAGAGAATGTATAATATGCAGCACCCAGTTGTCTTAATTTTAGAATGTATTTTTGCAGATTTTTAGGTAGTATACATTTCTTCAAAATGCTATTCGGAAAATTTTAATTTATTTCTCAGCCAAAACCATCTCAGGAATTATTCTGTTTAAATATACCAACCATACCATTTGGATATGGAGAAATCAGTGTACCAATCAGGCATTAAGAGACCAAGATACTAACTCTTGCTTTGCTTTTTAGCTGCACATATGCTGTATAAAAGGAGAGGGCAGGACTGGATAGCTAAGATTTTTAAAAAGAAAAAAGAAATCTTAAAAAGCTATGACTCTGACTACTTCAATTGTCCACTTTGGGCAAGTAAGATTTGCTTTCTTTAGGTCTTTAACATCAAGAGTAGCCTTGAAGGAATTTTAGAAAAAGGATAGACAAAAGGCTGCATGTGTTCTGACATCTACGGAGGTATGGGATAGAAGCTGCAACCCTTTGCCTTGATAACAGTGGGAGAAACACAAACCGCAAAAGAGTCTTCTGTAGTCAATCCAAGGTAACTGAGATGGCTGGCAGAGAACTAGGTGCTGAAGAAGCCGCAGTGGTTGCCAAGTCAAAAGCAAAGGAAACATGGTACCTGATTACTACAGAGTCAGAGCAGAGATTACTAGCTAAGTGCTTTAAACTCTGACAGGGATGGAGAGGGGACCGACCAGGTGTCCACTATAGACATGGTTCTCCTTGGTTCTTAATACAAGATGAAAGCACTGCAGGGAGGTTGAAAGCAGATGATTTTATTCACCCCTATCCTGTTATCAGCTTTATAAGAGCTGTAGCTGGAAAATGGCTGATAAAACCAATGTACTAATCTCCCCTGCTATGCTTTGATCTGGTTTTCTGGCAAAAGTCGCTATTAACTACTCAAAAAAAGAAAGGTCTCATCAGGTGCAAATCTCTACTGGCAGCCTGGCCAAAGCTCAGAAGACCCCCTTCTCAATCAAAGTTTAAAGCATTCACAAAACACTAGCAACACACTGGTGTTGTCAACTTTGAAGGAGTCATTAGTCAGACTTGGTAAATTGTTACTATAGTATCTTTGGTTCTCCTCCAAGACTAGAGATGCATAATCTCTGGCCAATGCTTGTGCTTGTGCCTTTAGCACGTTTGACTGGTTTATTTACTTTACGTCGAAGAGTTGGAACAAGTACCGTTAAAATTAATAATGAACTGAAAGGTTTAACGTGAAGTTCATCAAGAAAATTAAAAGAATTATAACATTAATAGAACTCTTTAATATAGTAATAATTCAATTTCCTAAAGCAAGGATATTAGTGTTAACTATCATGAAATTTTGCATGAGTGATTATAATGAATTTATCCACATATGCATTATTCACTAAAACATAAGTTAAAACCAATAGATGAACTTTACTTTGTATCAACTGTTTACAGAAAACAGTGACACTTAATATTTGCAAACCCCTATACCCATTCTATGAAAAGTATCTATCCTTCTTTCTATGTAAAATTGAGTTTACAAGCCTTTGAAGCTCAAAACTAAACAACCTACTAAGATCCATTGTTCCTACATTATGAACCTGAATCTCTAAAACACCAACAGACATACAGTCTAAGATGCAACATCTGCTGCTGCGATCACCTCAAGATTGAAATCCAGACCAAGACATGTCTATGTGTCCTGGGCCAAGAGTCCTTCCATTTTAGATCCAGCAATGAAATGTCTAAGGTCATCTTTTTGAGTACACTCATGGACATCCTAATAAGAAACATTCCAGTAAAGGTTACATGGAAAATCAGTCAGTACATAAGTCATAATTTATTACTGTAATGTCTCCAAAGCAGCAGAATAGTATGAATTTTACATGCTTTCTTCTCACTATAAAAATCAAACAACTGTTCAGCAAGCAAAATAAAAACTATTATAAAGTTATACTCCCCCTTTTTACCAAATACATAAAGAGATAAGTGATGTGCCTTTTTATTATTAATGAAAATATTTTGTTGAATTTCTTAATAATATGGTAAGAGTGAAAACAACAGAATCAACCAGATTAACAGCCCTAAAGGATCAAGACTCCATTACGCAAGGTACAAATTTTTCCTCTTCAAAATATTTAAATTATACCTTTACAAAATGATTAAAATGAGTATTTGTCAATAGACTTGCAAGTCTAAATAATGACCCACCACTTCAAAGAAACAATATGTTTTAAAATTAAAACACTAAATTGTTATTTTGTTATTATTGCCTTAAGTTTCTTGCAAGAACTGCAATCCTACAACACACAATACAGGGTTTACTTGCTCTGCCTAGAATGTTTTCATGACAAACGAAATTCCATTTTCCAGCACTTAAAAATGGTCACATTATCTAAAATTCAGAAAACTACAACTATAAACCAGTGTTTTGTTAAGTCTATTATGGGCCTACGAAGACAACTTATTAATTATTGAAAATATACTGTGAAAATACTATTGAGGGCATTTTAAAATTTACTATTCATCTCATAATAAACTGCTTTCTGGGATCTACAATTTCACAAAGTAAATCTAAAATTATGTTACGGCCCCATGAGCAGCTAATCTAAAAAGCAATCATCAGCATTCATACCTAGATTTAAAAACAGGTTGTTCCATTGATCACTATATAAATAACTTGAAAATATTTTTACTCTGCGTCCAAACAAATGGTTTAGAAATGCTTCCAAAAAGTAACAAGTATGTTGTCTCAATATTAAATTTGCAGGCCAGATTATAAGAGAGCATAAACTGAAATGGCAAAAATCCGGTTAAAATTAATGCCTGTTTGAACAACTTTAGATTTTCAAGAAAAAATTCAAAAGACAAATTTCTGGCCTCAGCTGACCAATAAAACAACATAATTAAAGTGGCCTTTTTGGTGCTGGTGAGGTCTGATAACTATATTTAATAGACTCCTCTTTGAAAACACCTTATAATACTATAATTCAATTATAGGATAAGCCAAGTTATGTTCCTGTTTCCAAAGAGAAAAATAAATCTATGTGAGTGCAGTACACTAAATGCTAGAATGAACACTTACCATGCATATTTCCTTTTGCTTTACTAGCACTGTACAAGACACACTTTTATTTTAATCATGACAAAACACTTATGATATAGGTATCATCCCTATTTTACAGATGAAGACACAAACCTACAGTTATTGACTCACTTGACCAAGCTCACAGGAAATGACAAGAGAATGAGGATGTGAACTCAAAGGATTCTGATTCGAGCTCTTACGTGGTACACAATGCTGCAAGCATTATTTTTCTAAGTTTATTTACCTTTTTCTTTTTTTTAAGAAAGAAAGAAAAAGAGAGAAAAGAAGAGTGAAAGAAAGAAAAAAAAGAATGTAAGATATTTACCTTTTTCTATGTGAATCTGAGTGTTCAGATCCCTGATATGTTAATCTATTTACATTTATTTGTTTGGCTGTATTTTTCTTTATTTATCTTTTTATAACCAACAAGCAAACTCCATAATGTTACATGGAAAGAGTAAAGAAAGAGTTCAAGGGCCTGTGGCAGCATTTTCTCTTGAGGTCTATTTGGTTGTAAAGAAAAAAGAACTAATCAATTACTAACTGAAGTACAGTTTAGTTATAATAATGGTTACAGTAATGTAACCATTTTGACCCAGAGATTAAAAGGGTCAAAACACTGAACCTGGTGTTAAAGTTCTTACTGGTAGTCTTTGAGAATAAACATTAGACTACTCAACTCTACTTGAAGTTATACAGGGGATGACTATGGTTCCATTGAGTAGGGGTTCTAATACATGTCTGAATATTAGAAAATTAGTTTGTTGTTTTCACTCATAAAATGAGAAGGCTGGACAAAGTACCTTCTAAAGTCCCTTTCAGTATTAATATTTCATAAAACTAAAAGGCAAACTATACTTGATGAATTATTTCTAATTCGTAAGGTTCTTCAAAATTTAATGTCTTATTTATCTTTGCCATGTGACATATTGTTTGCTTTTTATTTTTTAGTAAGTCATAGCACAAGCACGCCTTCAAAATGGGGTAATACATATAAACCATGTCTACTTTACAGAATTTTCCCAGCAATATGATGATATATGTAAACTTTAAAAAAATTAAGAATGCACATAACATTAAATATTTAATTAAATATTAAGTGATTCACTATTAAAATCATGTTAAAATAGGATGTCTTAACTACAAATGCCAATCTACTAAATTATTCAATAAACAAGAGCATAAGATTCTACTTGAGGCAACATATATGAAGTTTTATGGTATATGTAAGCAATTTAAATACTAATTTCTTTATTTGTCTACTGATAGCACTTACCAGGCCATTTTAAGATAGCAGAAATATTGTCTTTGACCACAGAACAGAAGTTCAAAAGAAAAACAACTTCAGAGAGATCCAAGATGGCCAATTAACAGCAGCTCAGGATTGTAACTCCCAGTGAAAGCACAGAGAGCGAGTGGATGCCGCACTTTCAGACGAATTTTTGTCGCCCACAGACCGGGAGATTCCCAGCGGAGGAGCCACACAGGTCGCCAGCGCGACTTTTTTGGCCGGTGCAGCTGTTTTGCCGGCACCCCGGCACAGGGCTCCTCGGTGCGGAGTATACAGGATGTGGTGCCCTTTGAGTCGGGCTCGGCAGGTCCCATCCCCACAAGGAGAACAGCAATGGGAAATGCTGAGGGCTGAGCGTTTCACAGCAAGCACAGCCGAACCAGGAAGGTCCAGCTCTGTGGGGAAGGGGCGTCCCCCAAAGGAAAATTAAAAAACAGAAAAAACTTCATCACCGGGTGGAGAGAGATCCAAGATGGCCGTTTAGCAGCAGCTCAGGATTGTAGCTCCCAGTGAAAGCACAGAGAGCAAGTGGAGGCCGCAATTTCAGATGAATTTCTGTTGCCCACAAACTGGGAGTTACCCAGCAGAGGAGCCACAAGGGTCGCCAGCGTGACTCTTTTGGCCGGCTTGGCTGTTTTACCGCGGTGCAGCGCTTCTCAGTGCAGAGTATACGGGACTGAGTACCCCTTGAGTCGGGCTTGGCCAGTCCCATCCTCACAAGGAGAACAGCAATTGGAAGCTCTGAGGACTGAGAGTTTCACAGTAAGCACAGCTGAACCCGAGAAGGCCTAGCTCTGTGGGGAAAGGGCGTCCGTAGAAGGAAAACCAAGAAACAGAAAAAACTTCATCACCAACAAGCCGGACATCCACTCAGACCCAATCTGAAAGACAACAGGTGGATAAATCCACAAAAATGGGAAAAAACCAGTGAAAAAAGGCTGAGAACACCCGAAATCAGAATGCCTCTCCTCCTACAGGGGATCACAGCTCCTGATCAGCAAGAGAACGAGGCCTGACGGAGAATGAGTGCGATGAACTGACAGAATCAGGCTTCAGAAGGTGGATAATAAGAAACTTCTGTGAGCTAAAAGAACATGTACTAACCCAATGCAAAGAA
>CAUYLG010052189.1:0-28345 GCA_963573385.1 Cacajao melanocephalus | reverse complement strand
CTTTTTGCACTGGTTTCTTCCCATTTTTGTGGATTTATCCACCTGTCGTCTTTGTAATTGCCAACTTTCAGATTGGGTCTGAGTGAACGTCCGGCTTGTTGGTGATGAAGTTTTTTCTGTTTTTCAGTTTTCCTTTGGTGAACGCCCCTTCCCCACAGAGCTAGGCCTTCCAGGGTTCAGCTGTGCTTACTGTGAAACTCTGAGTCCTCAGCGCTTCCAATTGCTGTTCTCCTTGTGGGGATGGGACCAGCTGAGCCAGACTCGAAGGGCACCCAGTCGCGTATACTCTGCACTGAGAAGCGCTGCGCTGCGCCGTGGTGCCGGCAAAACAGCTGCACCGGCCAAAAGCACGACACGTGTGGCTCCTCCGCTGGGAATCTCCCAGTTTGTGGGCCATAGAAATTCGTCTAAATTGCGGCATCCACTCGCCCTCTGTGCTTTCACTGGGAGCTACAATCCTGAGCTGTTGTTAATCGGCCATCTTGGATCTCTCGGCTATTTTTATATCATGACTTTAATACAGCTTCATAGCAAGGCATTAAAATTTCACTATTACTGTGTTCTCTGGGTACAGGCAATATGGAGTTAGTAATTAGTAACTAAATTTCTATAAGTAAAAGGAAAAAGAAAATAAACTTTAGCATTATGTTTTCATGTAGTCCAACCCTTTCTTTTAGACATCAGAAAACTATATGGACAACATGACAAAAATGGAATCCCTGCCAAACTCATATCTATCTGGCCTAAAAAAATAATTTTGTGACCAAATATAGCTCTTCTAGGATAATAAAATTGTACTGAAAAAGCTTGTGTAGGCACTAAACTTAATAAATAATTTGTCAGTGTATGCCTTTCATTTGTTTTTTTGTTTTGTTTTTGGCTCAAAACTAACTCTGACCCAAAGAACTTCCAATCACATTATTCATTTATCAGTGGCAACATTCCTTAATTTGAGGCTTACTCTTTCAAAAGTTTGACTCATATTATGTTGTTAACATTGAAATCTGATAGACAATTCTGTCAAAAAGACAAGGTACATTCTATGTGTCCCGGTGCTGTATCTATTTTGAGTAACCTCTGTGAGATGCAAGATGCATCTTGCTACCAGGTTAATCTAATAAACTGGACCCAATCATATCATTCAAAAAGCTTTTAATGACCTCCCAACCTACACCTGAAAAATTAAATTCTAAAGCCTTTTCCTAACTTGCAAAAGACTCTTCAGCCAACGTCTCCACGTTCATTCCCCTTTGGGGAATTCCTGTGTTCCAACCTAACTGAATTATTTTTGGCTTCCTAAAATGTTCCTCTTTATTTCTCTGTATAGTTCTCATACGAGGCAAAAAATATTATTGACCAATTCAAATTCCTTCCAAGCGACATGTAGCATTAGTGATAATGGCAATAATGATATGAGTAGTGGCCAGCAGTAGGGAGGGCTCATTGTGTGCCAAGCATTGAAATAACCAGTTTCTGCATGCTTAAAAGAATAAAAAGACATAATTATTTTATTCCTCTTAATAACCCTAGGTGGTAGATCCTGTTATAAGAAACTGAGATCTACACATTACAAGTAACAGAATGCATATGGCAAACAATTTCTTTTTCATAAGTGATTTCGCAAGTGTTATAAACGGACTCTATCTGGATTTGTCAAGCAAAATTCTTTTAGGCTGTTTCTGGTAGAAACGATGGCCACCAACAATTTTTAGCTGTTCGCACTTCTCTAAGTTCAACGAAGCCTAGCTCTCTGTCTTCTTAGAGGTTCAGGCACCACCAAGCAGGAAACCTTGACTTTAATCAGAGAAAGACTCCAGAAGCAAGATCATGTTTACTTCAATACCAGTAACTGGAAACCTGAATTTTCTCTAGTGCTGGCTAGATACAATGAGATTTTAAAATTATAGCTAGAATAGAAGTTCTTAGAATGTGATCCCTGAGGCTTTCTTGAGGAATCTGCAAGGTCAAAACTATTCTGTAATAATACTGAGATGCTGTTTGCTTTCTTTCAGTGTTTCAACATTTGCACCGATGATGTGAAAGTAGTGTGGAGTAAAACTGTGGAGCCTTAGCACAAATCAAGACAGCATTGAATTATGCTAGAAATCTTGTGTTCTTGACTGCCATAGCATTCATGGGGCGGAGGAGGTGGAAGGGTTGGTTTTAGTTAAGAATGTTCTTGAGAAAACAATGAAACAGATTCATTTTATTAAATCTAGGCCCTTGAGTACATGTCTTTTAATATTCTAAGTGAAAAATGGAATATTTATATAAAGCCCTTATGCTTCACATTCAAGTACAATGGTCGTCTCAAGGAAAAGCACATATGTAATTGAGCTACAGCTAAACTGAATATTTTTATCATGGAACATTTAATTGAAAGAACTAAAAGGCAAAGTATGATTATTCAATCTTGAGTACTTGGCAGACATCTTTTCAAAAATGAAGTGAGCCTCTTGCTTCAAAGGAAATAACTGACAGCATTTGCTGCCAGTGATAAAATTTGAGCTTTCAAGAAAAATTTAGCATTTTGAAAACCTTGTCTTCTTCACCATACTGATAGTATACCAATATTTAATTTTTTTCTGATAAGATCAGTGTAAATATTAATTACTGTGATTTTCTTTATATTCAATAATGAAATATGTTAACATTTATAATATCTGGATAATCAGTGAACCAAAATTTCGTAATGACCAATGCATGATGCTACAAAATTATGCATGGATACAAGACCCACTCAAAGTGCAAGATAGACCAGTGGATTTTAATGGAACAGAATACACAGTGTTCATGGATATAGTTTAGATTCCACATTGTAACTAATCTTCAATGAAATACCACTTGTTATATTGTGACATATCAATGGAAAAAAATCCAAATTATCTGCAAAGATAGTAAAGCACTTTTTCTTCCAGCTACACAAATAAGATGAGGTAGGAGGTCAAATTTTCTTCATATGTTTCAATCAAAACAACATATCTCAACAGAATAAAGGCAGAAACACAGGAAAATCCAGATGTCTTTTACTAATGCAGATACTAACGAGATTTTCCAAAAATATAAAACAATGCCACTTTCACCACATTTTTGGATTTAAATAATAAAATTATTTTTCATAAATGTTTATGTTTAACAGGTAATAAGCCTCTTATAAATATTTTTAAATTACCTATAAATATTTTATGGCTTTCTTATTTTCAATTTCATAATATATGTTCTTTGGAGATTTTAATAAATTTTAAGGACATAAATGGATTGAGACCACACAGATTATAACTCACTGAGCTGGGTCATCCTGTCTAATGATAAAGTCTGTAAGCCTTGGTGGATTCTTATGCACTGTTCTCAAAATTGTAAGCATGTGTTGGAAACTCTTAAGCTCATCCACATATTTTGAATACCTTTAATTTCACCAGTGAGAGCACATTTTAACACTTATTGTGGTCATTTACTGTAGCCACAAATGAAAAACCCTTCTGATGTTTACCATGATTAGAAAAGCCTGATGTGTTAATCAAGCTAGAGATAAGAGCATGTGTAGTAGCTGGAACATAGGCTTTCTCAATAGAACACTAAGCTGACAACACCTGGAGTTTACATTCCTTTTAGAATTCAGAGTTCCACAATTGAGTTATAACTTAATCCAAATAAGAAAAATCCAGCATTACACTATCTATGCTAAGATATTTTAAAGTTAAATTATAGACATTGTAATACCCAACTAATTGCCACTTGCCTTTGAATTTCTATTTCTTTTTATGTTTTTCAGCATATCTAGCTCTATATTCTGCCAATTCTATAGTAAAGCTTTTGTACATTTATTTTACTCCCTATTCTTTTCACAAATTCTGAGATATTACCTGACTACTAGAATCAGAAATAACATATGATAACTGGGTAAAGCAGATATTAAGAAGCAAGAGAAATCTATGAATGCTAATGGGAAGCTGGTCATGTGGAACGTGCAATCCCAGGAATACATAGGGAATCACAATGAAGAAAAAGTAAAGACATGAGTATTACAGTGGTACCTGAAATACAGCAGTGAGTACCTAGGAGCAGATACTATTTGGCCAAAAAAAGTAAAAATAACCAACATCTGAAAATTGTAAAATCTAAAAAGATAGCTCCAATAGGAGCTCAGGGATAGGACTTGAGTCAAGAGGGAGAAATAAAAAATTAAAAATTAAGTTCATAATCTTAAAGAGAGTCAACTATTAATCAGGTATGAAGTTAAAGACTCGGGAAAAGGAAAACAAGACAACATTCCAGTACCAATCTACCATAATACATAACTAATAAATATATAATTTTTATCTTAGTGAAGATATGGCTTCAGATGTACTGAAAATTGTATTCCTACTAGGTGAGACTATCAGTCTGCAAATAAAGTCACAATGCTAGCGACATAGCATGGATAAGTTAAGAAACATGGAAGAATGGTTCCAAAGCTGTAATAATTCAAACTCCAGTTTTATGATTAAGATCCTTGGGATTTGTTTTGTTGTTGTTGTTTGTTGTTGTTGTTTTGAGACGCCGTCTTCCTCTGTCTCCTGGGCTGGAGTGCAGTAGTGCAATATTGGCTCACTACAACCTCTGCCTCCCGGGTTCAAGAGATTCTTCTGCCTCAGCTTCCTGAGTAGCTGGGATTGCAAGCTCCCAACATCACGCCTGGCCAATTTTTGGATTTTTAAGTAGAGATGGGGTTTCACCACTTTGGCCAGGCTGGTCTTGAACTACTGACCTCAAGTGATCCACCCGCCTCAGCCTCCCAAAGTGCTGGGATTACAGGCGTGAGCCACTGCGCCTGGCTGGAGTTAACTTTTTTTAAAAAATTGGATTTGAATCCTACTTCAACTATCATCTAGAAGTGCAATCTTGAGCAAAATATGCAGCTTCTCTATATTTTCCTGATATAGATATTAGGATGACTCAACATATTATATGTATAAAGAGAAGAACATGCGTGGGTATGTTAGTTGTTCATTAATTTTAGTATTGAAATCATAAATTTTGACTATGACACTAAAAAAAAAAAAAAAAAAAACAAGCTGTCATCACAGTTTCTAAGAAGAAAATGTTTTCATGTGCCGTGGCAGCCAAAAGAAAAAACACACACAAAAAGGAAAACAAAACATTAAACATCACTAGAAAGTACATTTTAAATGGAAATGGAAATGACCAATCATAGTACAAAAATAATACGCTTCCCATTATAAATATGTGAGTATGCTAGGAAGTTTTTGTTAACAAGCAGCAAAAACTTCAAAGAGTTGAAAAATCTTTAGCAACCAAAATTTAAAGACATAAATAGACTTCTGCGTGGGAATAAAGGTTTCCAATGTTATTTAATCTAGAAATATGAATACTGACTAGCGATATGGTCAAAATAAACACCACAGTAAAGACAAATGGGTTTAATTTACTTGGATTTTTCACCTACAGAATTTAGTTTAAGCTATTGGCAAATTTAAAGAGAAATCTTTTCCAATATTTCCTGTGTTTATACTTGGAATAAACAAATCTTTAAATAAATATTATTTATTTCTCTAAATATTAAATTTATTTTTAAAAAATTCTTAATGCTATCCTGAAAGACAGATTGTGGACAGATACTATGAGACTCTGTTAGAGATGTAGTACTGTTTTATTGTACCATAATGTCTTGACCTGAGCAGTGGATATTTTCCGAGATCCTCTTAACCTCCTTGAGAAGAGGTTATGAGTACTGGTGAAAGAAATAAAAACCACCTAAACTCTGATTATAAGCACACAATTATCAAACCTAAATTAGAGAAATTCTTCAAGGTAAGTTAAAATGCTCTAAATCAGCTGTCTTTAAAGAGTTGTACACATAATTATATAAAGACTTTTCATGCATCTAGTCTAAATAAAGACAAACTTTCAGATTTTCAATGTCCGTATTCTTAAACTCCCACATGTACTATCTTAAGTTGATGCTGCTGAAAATAAAATTTCAATTGAGGTACAAGATGTTCATTTCCGTTTTCCTTTCAAGATAGTTCTGTGCCCATCACAAAGTTACTGGCACGTTAATGCAGGGTAAAAAACTTCTGAGAAGTCAAAAAGTAGTATGAAAGTATTTATGTTGGTGCTGAGAAAGGAAATAAATAATGAGTGGCAAAGACTCTTTCTGTGAGTCAGATAGTTTCTAGTTGTTTGCTTTGCACAAAATTGAAAAACCTAACTGGTGGTGATGGATTTATCAGAATTATTTTTAACAATCTACATAGTTTGGAATAATAACTAGGAATAACTTCAAAGAATTATGCCAAATGCTAAGAAGAAAACTTCTTCTATTCCTATCCTCTTAATTACGTGACAAAGTTTCTGAATATGTACATCTAAGGGAAGAAAAAGAACATAATTAGAACATCATTTGAACACTGTCTAAATCTAGCAAGAAGTCATACTTAGATACCTAAATTAGTTGTTTTAAACCTCATCCATCTCGTTGAGATGTACTACCAAAATTTTTATTTTTACATTTTTTTCAGTTTTAAGAATTTTAATGTATTTAAGTAGTTTTTATCGAGGTATACCAATTAATTATAATGAAAACTCAGTTCAGAAAAGAACAGTTATCAGATTTGTAATCACAGGAAGTCCAAAAATACTACATTTCAAAGATACTACATTTCAAAGATACACATGCATGTACATGTTTTCTTATTGCATAGATAGGATTATCAATAGAAGACATTCAAAAATAAATGCATTTTATATTTTACAAAAACGATGCTTATCAAGTTGCTGTAGTATTTAAATTCTGTAAGACACATTTCAAAAGATGAAGTTAACAGTTTTAATTGGGTTGCAATCATTTACAATGTGCTGAAATTTGTTTAAAGTTGCAATATTTACACATATGTTCTACCTTTAAAATGGTCAGCTAAATGTGTGAAATAATCCATAGTTCTATGAAATTCCTTTAGGGGTGAATGAATAAATGTTCGAAGTTCAGTACTGTAGTCTACACCATAGACAACAGAATATGCTGCACTAAGAACCTTATGGTGATCACTATGTACTGTACAAGGGGTGGGAAAAACATTTTTAGTTCAGTGACTATGTCTGGTCACTGTTAACTCACCACACAAGATTAATGATTTTGGATGATTAATCAGCAGTGACCATGATTTGTTTTTAAAGAATTTCTCTTTGAAATGTACCTTGATCTTGATATATCGCTTTAAGTTGATCTATACAGGAAAAACTGGCACCAAAAGCTGCAACTCCTTTGAGGGGAGCTTTGCGTGATTATTAGATTTCAAAGCCACTAAGCTTCTGCTAATCTTCCACATGAGAGATCTAAACACAATTGTTTATGAAAACTTCCCTCTCCTCTAAGGTTTCCTCCCTACCCACCTTCCATTTTCTCTAATACCATCTAAAATGCATGCATGGATTTTCTTTGTTTCAAAAGTTTTTAGCAACCTGACATCCATTTATTTGAAGCAATTCACATACCTACAATGTGAAAGACTGGGTAGTACAACTGCTAAGCATGCAGGCATGAGAAAGCACATCTCCTCTCAGCATTTAAAAATCAGAATTTCTATAAAAGTCTCATCAAGTCTTCAATAAATTTTTCCATAGCATTTGACTATTTCTGGAGCACAGTAAGAAGCAAGATACTTTCCTTTATAAAGCACTGACATTTATTACTTTGTACAAATTGAATGTTTGAGATCCAGAAGACCTCTGCAGATACAATAGAAAAATTGATTGCTTTTCTTATTGCTTTAATAAAAGCTGTAGAAATTCTTTATATTTAACATCTGTACCACTAAAGAGAATGTGTGTGTGTGTGTGTGTGTGTGTGTGTGTGTGTGTGTGTGTGTGTATAAATGGGAGCTCCAGCTGCCCTTAGCTTGAAGGAATCTCCATGTCATCAGCAGACAGGAATTATATTTCATTCACCCTTTTGCCATGGTAAAGGAGTCAACAAGATCCAGATGGTTGTTCTGGGTGTTAAAGTGAGTCTGCTTTGTAATCGTTGTCTGAGACCCAAGCCCTTGCTTTATGGTGCTTAAATAATTGATTTCACCCAGTCTTCAGTCAGAGCTAGAAAACTCCAAATATTTTCCCATTAATCCTCAGAGCAGGGAACTGCTGATGGTGCTCAGTAGTTTCAAAATTCATGGCTTCATGGGAAATCATCCCATTTACAAAGAAATCCATTTTGGCTGGGAAAGAAAATGGAAACCTCATGCTGATGATTTCATAATGTGTCAAATCAGAGTTGCAGATTGACATAGTAAAGCAGGAGTACTATTAAACTTATCAAAGATGCAGGTTTATGCTGTTGTGTCATTTAGTATGTTATTACGCATGTACACTGTTGTTATTTTTTAAATAAGTGAGTTTACAAAAGATAGGGATCCAGTGGAAACAAAGGATGTAATTCACATGCTATAAAACTTTAGGACAACTAACCCTGAAGGTCAAAAACTCTCTAAAGAAGAGCTCAGGGGTGAAAAGACATTCTGAATATTTAGCCACCAAAAGAAACTTTAATAAAAATATATTCCTAATAGGGATGCGTTCAGAATGTTCTGTCTACTATTCTAACCAATGCAATCCTAACTTTATTCACTGTTGGAATTAATAAGTACATGTTTATTCATAACGACATTGTAAACTCATTTTTATTGTTCACATTTGATTATTTGAGATTCTGAGAAAAAAATGAAGCAGACTAGAAACTAAATTACAGTATAAGTCACTTAAAAATAAATATAACAAAGTTTCCTGAAGAAAATTGGAGTAACTACTCTATACATCTGAGTTAAGTAGATTACCATACTCAAGAAATACATTTGGCTGTAAGGTTTTTGACCAAGAAGGCAAGGGATGGGAAACATACTGGGCTGCATCATTTTCACATTTTAGCACTAGGAAGTATACAATTTCATCTAATATCACTACTTTCTCTAGAAGGAAAGCTGTGTGCCTATACTGCAGCTGGCAATGTGGACATTAACAACAGTGTACATTTAGATATGTGTAGCAAGTATAAAGCTGGTGATGCTGGTCTCAAAGTATCAGATCCAGCAAGTTCTGGAGGATACAGAAAGGATACTAATTTACTTTCAATTACTGGTAAACTATATTTAATGCTTAGGAGCAACCATAAGCACATCAATGTAACACTGCAGAACAAGAAATTTACTAGCTTTTTAAAACAGAATTTCCTTTGCTAAATTTAATGAAAATAGGATTTTAAAAATGATTTAATGTTTCTAAATGTGCCTCAGAAATTTCAACAAGCAGAAATATCAGGAAAGCTACCATGACAAGTTTTCGGAAACAGACATCTTTAATACTAGCTAATACTAGCTAGTTCCTAGTTACAGCTTTGATCTATTGTCTCACCTACAAAACTGTGTGAGGTAATAAGCTTTAATATGTGCATTATAATGTTTACATATTTGAAAGAAATAATTAGAAATCCTTTGAAATATCTTATTTAAGTGCTTCTTTATCAACCCCAGGGTAGTTGTCTCCAGAACAATGGTGGTGATTCAATTACCCTTGGTAGACATGGCACAGCAAGAGTTAGTAGCAAACTTATCCTCCATATGGCCAGGCACAGTGACTCACACCTGTAATCCTAGCACTTTGGGAGGCCAAGGCGGACATATCACCTGAGGTTCCAGCCTGGCCAATATGGTAAAACCTCATCTCTACTAAAAATACAAAAATTAGCCAGGTGTGGTGGTACATGCCTGTAATCCCAGCTACATGGAAGGCTGAGGCAGGAGAATTGCTGGAACCCAGGAGGTGGAGGCTGCACTGAGCTGAGATCACACCACTGCACTCCAGCCTGAGTGACAGAGCCAGACTCCATTAAAAAAAAAAGAAAAGGAAAAAAAGAAAAGTTTTCTTCATATGGATTTCAAATGACAAATCTTTATATCCCTTTACGGAGTAAATCATATGATTGATTCACTGCCTTTTATTTATTTATTTATTTATTTATTTATTTTTACAATTTTCATTTAACTTAGCAAGGAAGAGATTATTATCTGGGTTTAAGTTAATGGAATTTTTACATGGAAAGATTTATGTAATGGAAGATAAGAAATATGTGTTTATTTTTAGCAGCACTTTGGTGTGAAAAGGCAGAAGCCAATCACTCTATTTTTAAAATGTTTCCATTGTGCAAAGAAATATACATTTTTGGAAGACGTCAAGCAGTTTTACTGATTTTCCTGGGACAACGATTGATTTTTAGGAGGCCCTTTGAAAAGTGCAGCCTCTACACGAGGAATGAAGGGCACAGGGAAAGTCTCTAAATGACCTTACCATTCATATGTCTCTAAGTCTTCTGGCAGCCACTGCAGCTGTGTAATGATGCGACTATATAATTCTTTAAAGGAGATAAGGGCATACAAGTTTTCCTGAGATGGAAGAAAAAAACAAAAAACAAAAACAAAAAACCTGGCACTGCAGCATCATGTCTTTAAGCTTTAAAAAATATATATGCTGTAGTTTATTAAATAAAAGATTTTACTTTTTGCCTGGCATGGTGGCTCGTGCCTGTAATCCCAGCACTTAGGGAGGCAGGTGGATCACTTGAGGCCAGGAGTTCGAGACCAACCTGGCCAATATGGCAAAACCCCATCTCTACTAAATACACAAAAATTAGCTGGACGTGGTGACACAACCTGTAATTCCAGCTACTAGGGAGGTTGAGGCACAATAATCACATGAACCTAGGAGGCAGAGGTTGCAGTGAGCCAAGATCGTGCCACTGCACTCCAGCTCAGGTGACTGAGACTCTAAAAAAAAAAAAAAAGGGATTTTTACTTTTTGAAAAAAATTACAGAGATTGTCATGTTGCTGCAAATGACTGGCAAAACTACAGGGTAATGTGAATTCATTCATTCAAACGCTATCTTTTGAGCACTCACTAACAGTGTGCCAGGCACCAATGCAGACATTTGGGAGGTAACATGGAACAAGACTGACAAACTCCTCACAGGGCTTATTTTCTAGGACTGAGACAGACAACAAACAAGTGCACATAACATATATTATGTTAGATTGTGATGAGTGCTAACAGAAGGGATCAAGCAGGAAAGCTGATGGGAAGCGTTACAATTTCAGATGAGGTGCCCCAGGAAGGCCTCTCTGGAAAGGCAGCTATGGAGTTCACAGAAAGCTGGCCTCCCTTATTCCAGGATCATTGAGCAGACCAATGTGGAAATGAGCGGTGATTGAAAGATTCAGGTTCTTTTATTTAATATTTAGATTCATTAAATTCGTATTTAAAGAGTAGAGGAAAAACAATTTTGTTTTTAAATAATTGCTGATGAGGTGGCAATTCTTTTTAGTGGTAGGAAATGATACCTGTCTGAAAGCAACCCTTTCACCTGGAAAACTGAAACACAGAGGTAGCTATTATTTCATATTTTCTTCTCTTTTATACCTCAATAGTTTTGTAGAAAGAATAGGGGTCAAGGGGAACTTAAACATTCCAATACTTAGAGTGATGTGGTTTTTATTTATTTATTTATTTATTTATTTTTTTGAGGCGGAGTCTTGCTCTGTTACCCAGGCTGGAGTGCAGTGGTGCCATCTCAGCTCACTGCAACCTCCATCTCCCGGGTTCAAGCGATTCTCCTGCCTCAGCCTCCTAAGTAGCTGAGATTATAGATGCATACCACGATGCCCAGGTAATTTCTTAAATGGTTTTAGCAGAGACAGGGTTTCACCATGTTGATCAGGCTGATGTCGAACTCCTGACCTTCTGATCTGCCTGCCTGGGCCTCCCAAAGTGCTGAGATTATAGGCATGAGCCACCATGCCCAGCCATTGTTTTGTTTTTAATGAAGAGGATCATTTCTACTAACTTTGAAAAACAGTTTGAATAACGAAACAAAAATTCAGAAGTATTTCATTTATGAAAGCTGCAGACATGGAGATAGACTAGACTCACTCTAATAAGAATAAATGTGGTACAGTTCAGTCTTGACAATGTGGGTTTGTTTAATGAGCAAATGTCAAGAAACTTTTCATAAAATATACAAAATCCAAAGATCCTTTCATCAGAAACGGACAAGTTGCTATGTCCCAATGACACTGGGCATCAGTATGTTTTAACAAGGAAGCATTTGCTTCTCTTCTCACTACTCTTTCATCCATCCCAACCTACTAAATAAAACAAGACAATCCCAGCACTTTGGGAGGCCAAGGCTGGTGGATCACAAGGTCAGGATTTCAAGACCAGCCTGACCAACATGGTGAAACCCCGTCTCTACTAAAAATACAAATATTAGCCAGGCACTGTGGCAGGCACCTGTAATCCCAGCTACTTGGGAGGCTGAGGCAGGAGAATTGCTTGAACCCAGGAGGCGGAGGTTGCAGTGAGCCGAGATGGCACCACTGGACTCCAGCCTGGGCAACAGAGTGAGACTCCATCTCAAAAAAAAAAAAAAAAAAAAAAAAAGACAACCCCTAAATTTTTCCCTTGCAAACACATGGGTTAAAAAATAAAGTAGTACCTAAAAGCCTTGTGAAGAAAGAGAAAAATAAGTAAATTTAGCAATAAGCAACATGCATTAAACCACAGAGTAAGAAAAGAAAGGGATAAACAGAAACTATGTAAGAAAAAAATAAGCCAGGAGCTCATTATTATTGTGCCCAAGGATCCCCATTAGGCCCTTCTTCAGGATGAAATAAGAGTTCTGAGCCACAAACACCACAAATACTAAGAGATGCGAAATGTAAAATTAACAGACCAAAAGATTCTTCTCATTTTTGTTATTGAAGTAGTATTTTCAAATATATGGTTCACACTTTCCTTTTTTATAATGCCCATTTTCTTTCCGTGATCATAAAATAGCATGTGTTCCTGGTGGTATTGTCTTTGGGACAGTCATCAAGGTATAGTCATCTTTGTTTTAAACTAAAAGATGGTTTAACAGATGTGAAGTAGCATTTCTTTAAAAAATTCAAACATGACAGTATCATTTTGCACCTAATTTAAGAGGCTGTAGGGGAATCAGACTCTTCTATCTCGGAATATTAACATATTTACTGCAGTTCTTGGAGAGACGTTAGGTTCCATGCTCAGCACCTGCAATCCAGTGCTTTCAACCTAAGCTTGCTATATCCAAAACTGTTCATAAAAGAAAAATTGGAGTGGTAAAATTATATTACAAGTGTTTTATTATTCCATACTATATTCAATAAGGAGATAGTTGGACCTTCAATTCAATACTGCTCAGAACAATCAAATTATAAATTATCATCTTGATGTTGGAAAACTCAAAATATGCTGTCTAATTGATTTCAAAGCCTTTGCAGGTGTGTTTTTCTTGTAAATTGCTGTCAAAGTAGTTATAAAATATTTTCTTTGAATAAGACTAGCATTTAACAATACCTCAGTACAAAAGATTTGTTTTTGTTGTATCTAATTACGTTGAAAGTGGTTTGTAACTGATTTTGGTTCCACTGAAGGTTTCTATACTGAAAGAAAACGGTGGATTAAAAAATATTAGCTGTATTGTGATTCCACCTTAGATTGTCAAGAATTATATTCTTGGCTGGGCTTGGTGGTGGAGGCCTGTAATCTCTCCACTTCGGGAGGCCATGGATGGAGGATCTTTTGAGCTCAGGAGTTCAAGATCAGCATGGTGAAACTCCATCTCTCCAGAAAATACAAAAAATTAGCTGAGCATGGTGGCATGCACCTGTAGTCCTAGGTATATGAAAAGCTGAGGCAGGAGGATCACTTGAGCCCAGGAAATCAAGGCTGCAGTGAGCCATGATTGCACTACTGCACTCCAGCCTGGGTGACAGAGCAAGATCGTGTCTAAAAAAAAAAAAAGTATATATATATATATATATATATAATATTCTTAACACAACATTATCTTCTATGTCCCTCTCATGAGTGCCCTTTTTACTACATAGAATTTCCAATTTCATTTCTGAGATACTACTGGGTCTGGGGTTTTCCCCTAGTAAACCTGTCAATGTTTCATGGATACTGGCAGAAGCAGCAAGTCTTCCGGGTCAGAGACAAGCAAGCGGCACAGCAAGCAGCATGAACATCAAGTCTGCGCTGATTCCCCTACCTACCACGTTCCACATGGGTGGCACAACAGGCCAGGAGAATACCAAAGTTCGTATCATCACAACTGACAAATGGGAGCTTGGGAAATCCACTGCTTTTTTAGTAAGCACATAAAGCAAGCCTGAAGGACAAACACAATCCTAAGAAATGCTTCAGGTTAGGAAGACAGGACAAGGTCTTGCATTTTTGGCATACTCAGCAAGTATGTACAAGGACACATGGGGCTCAAAAAAGATTGCCTTGCACAACTGATGCTTGAGAAAACTTTGATTTAAAGAATTTTCTGATTGAAATGGATTTCTATTTATCACAAGAAAATCTATTCTCTCTCTCTCTCTGACACACACACACACACACACACACATACACCTTTTACATTGTCTTAAAATAAACTGATATTGAAATCTTAAATAGTAACCCCCCACACCACCTGTTCCCATGTCAACCAGACACTCTGAAGTGATAAAAGTAAAGATGGCTTTTTACGCTTTTCATTTCTTTGCTTATAAATGAAATGCTACATGCATTAGGTATTTTTTTAATGATGCCAGCTGTTCTTTAGGACTGAATTGAGGTCATTTCATTCTCCATAAGATATCAAAAACACAAATAGCTATAAATTTTCATCATTATGAATATAAAACTTATTTTTCAATAATGAAAGGTGATATAGTTTAAAACAAAATAATGTGATTGTTTCTTATTTATACAATTCTAAAAATAATTTTACAAATTAAAAATAAAGTCCTGAATTATTTTACCATGGTATATATAGGTGTACATTTTTACATTTATCATATCAAAAATGCACGTTTCTTGTGAACTTTTTGATTCTTAAATTTATATGCCACCTAGGTTCTTACAATTCCTGGTTTGTAACATGTGAAAAAAAAAAAACAGTAAATTTAGTTTGACTAAGCAAGAAACAACATTTTATGTCAGGATACCTTGTTTTCAGCTTATTAACCCATGTTTTTTGTTTGTTTTGCACATATCTCTCTACAGCTCCACTTACCTTTAAACTGTATTATAAAAATGGGATTTATAAAGTGTATAAAAGAGAATAAAATTATATGTTAAATGCTAATTTTTAACTTTATTACATGCATAAATGTATACCACAGGCTTTAGGGCCTGAGTAATATAATTAAGCATAAGTGTAGCCAAGCATTTCAAAAATTGTAACTTTAGCTATTATGAAAAAGTTCTGGAAAATAACCCAGATAAATGTACCCATTAATATATATCATTCAAAAATGTTCTTTAATCCTAAAAAGGTATAGAGCATTTTATTAAAGTGAGAAACAAAATCAGAGTTAAGGAAAATATTTTCTATAACTTTACCCTAGCCGGCACTTTATGAAGTATAGTGTTAATTTCATTAGACTGGGGAAGTACAAAATAACACCTTCTTTTAAGTAGTGTTACCTCCTTTCTCTGTTTACTGAGGGTGGCGTGAGTTATGTCACTGTGTGTTGAGGCTAGAGAGAAAAAATGATAAACAAGGTCTTTTCCTTCAAGGAGTTCATATTTCAGGGATAGAAATAAACTCATAAACCAGTTATGATGTAGAAGGTGATAAGACACCTGTAAAGCGTTATTAGCAGCCACTACGTACAACTGACTCTGTGGACTTGACCTCACACTACTTTTAAAGCAAGCGCCATTTAAAGGTACATTAAATTTTCTGGAATATTCAACTCCGGTTAAGTTGGCTTAGTCTATGCTTTTCTTTGTACTTGCACTCATACACCAGCAAGCCATAGCTTTCTTAGAAATGTGTCATAAGGTCAATGGTGATCCCAAAAATGCAAAGTCAAAGTTGTTACAATCCTAAGGGTTTAATGTTTAATGCATAACTTTAATGTTCTGATGTGTGATTCTTAAAACAGTAAGAGAGATTGATAATAGCTGATAACAATATTAGCTACAATTCATTGAGTCTCTATTCTGTGTTTGCACTGTGCTAGTTCTCTTACGTGTTTTTTTCTCACTTATTCCTTAAGCACTGCTATGAGATCAATACAACTGGGACTCATATATAGAAACGATTCAAGGCTAAAAGAAATCAAGTAACACCCCTCCAAATCTACAGTAATCCCGAGGAACAGGGATCAGACCTAGGTTTCTCTGTTGCTGAGCGCAGAGACTTGTTCACACAGTCCACTAAATGGATATCTTTTCTAAATGTGCCAAATGTTATTTCTAGGCATTCTTTCTTTTTCAGTTTTTATAATTCACTGTCACTGGGGGGGAAAAGCGTTGCCTGTGCTCTTTAGAGTCAAAAGTTGCCTTTCAGGAAGAAGATGCTTTTCATCTGTGTTAGTTTGCCAGGACTACCTTAATAAACTGTCACAAACTTGGTACCACGAAAAGCAGAAATATATTGTCTCAAAGTTCTGGCGGCTAAAAATCCGAAATGGATGTGTCAGCAGTATTGGTTCCTCCTGAGGGCTGCAAGGGAGAATCTGTTCTGTGTCTGTCCCCTGGTTTCGGGTGGTTTGCTGGCAGATCCCTTGGCTTGCAAATTCCTGCCTTCATCTTCACATAACGTTCTTTCTGTACACATGTCAGTGTCCAAATTTCCCCTTACAACAAGGGTGCAGTCATACTGGGTTACAGGTCCACCCTCCCGTATTATAGCCTTGTTTTTATTGACTACACCTGTAATGACCCTGTTTTCAAATAACATCTCATTTTGAGGCATTGGGGGTTACAGTTCAGTGAGTGAATTTGGGGAGACACAACTTAACCCACAACATATACAAAGTAAAGTAAATGCGTAACAAAAAATATAAATCTACTCTAAACAGTTCAGCTTTAAATTTAGCACCACCACTCATCCTGAATGTTTTCTGTTTGATGCCATGGGCCATAGATTGCAAACCCAAAAACATAAAGGTGAACAGAGACAGGTGGGAAGCAATGCAGTGTAACTGTAAAACATGGATATCTGAGTGCTGTGAACTGAGTGAGGTCAAGCAGGAAAATGCATGTCCTATCCCACTCAGCTCTAACAAATTGATGCTATGCAGAGAATTCTTCAGGACCATGTGGAAATCTAGATTTGTATGTATAATCATGCATTACTAAATATGCATTCATACTAAATGTGCACATTCACACGTGTGCACACCACACACACACACACACACAGATTGTGTGAGCCACTACATCAATCAGCAGAATCTCACCAAAGTTTAATGCCAGTGGCCCTGTGCTCATCTTCACTCTGAGGTTTTCTTCAGCCTGCAATCCACTAGGCACCATTGTTATCAGAGGTCTCGTCTTCTCTGAAAGCTCTTTCTAAACTATCTTACAGCTTCAATATTATCTCCAAAAAAATAACTATTACATCTCCCTCTTTTACCCTGGCTTTTGTCCTGTGCTTCAGTCCTGCATTTCCAACCAGCTTTTCAAGTCAGTATACTCCAAACGGACTAATCATCGTCCATACGCCTCAGCATTTCCTGTGTCTATTAGGCACTTCATCACACTCTCCCTCACCTAGGTTGGAAAATTACGAGAATTCTTTGACTCCCCTCTTGTAGCTTCTGTGTCTAACAACTTGATGAATTTTCTCCAGGGTCCTTTTAAAGGGTCAGAGAGTTAAATAACGCTCCCTCAGGTAATCCTTTATGTGAATGGGAGTGTAAATTTGTCCTGCTCCTCTAGAGCAGCCAGTAACCTGGAGAGGACATTAATATGCCAACCAATCTTCACACAGTGTTTTTTCAATGTGCGTACACAACTGCAGTGGGCAATAGTGTAGAACTCTGCAAGCCAATAACATATTCTGTAGTGTGCAAAAAAACAGTGATTTAAATGTTCAATCTCAACTTTAAACTCTTCAAAATACTTCCCAAAAAGTTGTCTAAAAATAGCATGGACATACACAGAAATACCAACCAACCAATAAACAAACAAAACTGATGTGCACATGCAGAGAAATAGATAATACATTAAATAAATATATATCTAAAACACTGATTCTGCCTCCTCCACAGGAAATTGAGTGCTAAGGGGATTTGTTCATGCATACAGTTTATTTGAATAAAAATTGGTTCCTTTCCAATTCCTCTAAATATTGAATAAATACTCAATGTTATCTGAATAGGAATAAAATTATTCACATTTCAGGCCACTGACAATTCTCCTTTTAATAATTCTGCACCGTTCCCTCATCACTGCTGTCATCACATTTATCATTAGTTCTTAGCTGAAATATTCACACTACCCTTTACACCATCAATGTACGCTTTTCTAGTGTTCTTTAGGCTGATTTTTTAATACAGAAAAGATATACAAAAATTATCTTGTATTTTAAATTAATGATTAACTCATTAAAATTACAAACAATTCAAGAATAAAGTTCCTCTGAAAGTTTTAAATCCAACTTGTAAATACTATTGCATTTTATAGGGATTTTTAACCTTTGATCAATTAAATACTGTAAGTTATTTCAACATGCATTTATGAAATCAACATATTCCATTTTCTTACAAATAAGGCAATTGTCTGTCATAATTAACAAAGCATTTCCACACACTAAAGAATGTCTTATAAATCTAATAATTAAATTTATAAATATGTTATTTTTAAGCCCTCTTAAATGTATTGATATTGGTTGTAAAATTATTATTATTATTATTATTATATGATATGGAGTCTCACTCTGTGGTCCAGGTTGGAGTGTAATGGAGCAATCTCGGCTCACTGCAACCTCTGCCTCTCAGGTCCAAGTGATGCTCTTGCCTCATTCTCCAGAGTAGCTGGGATTACAGGTGCACACCACCACACCTGGCAAATTTTTGTATTGTTAAAAGAGGTGGGCTTCGACCATGTTGGCCAGGCTGGTCTCAAACTCCTGACCTCAGGTGATCTGCCTGTCTAGGCTCCCTAAGTGCTGGGATTACAGACATGAACCACCACACCCAGTCTTTAAGATTTTTTTTAACTTAAATCGAAAATCTAAGTGAATTATTCAACAGCATGTTTTAACTGGATAAATGCCATCCTAATGCGCATCTCAAGCATTTATGATATCTAAAATACAAAAATTATTTCTAAATCAAACACAAAAATATAAATATCAGAGTGTTACTTTCTGTATCACTATACCTAATTCCAAATCTTTCCAGGGTTAAAAATATTTGACTATTAAGGAAAAACTGTCTACCCACGTTGGGGTTACCTGTTCATAATCCGGAAATTGCAGCAGGCTGAAAAATGTGTATTTTAGACACTCAAGCTCTTCTCTTGGCTTCGTAGGATAAACCCTTACTATTCCAAAATACGTTCTTAAATTAACTATTCTTGTAGCTTTTTTTCACATAAATGTGATTAACAACAAAAAAAATTCTATTTCAAACGGCAAATTTGGTCCAAAGAATATATTGAAAACAGGAAATTTAAAAGTTTGCTCTTTTCTGAGGACAGGGAGGATTGGGAAGGTTTTGAAGACAGGAAAATGAAATGACACCTGGCTGCTCCCCAGAAAAGAGAAACGGGGGCCCTTTGGGTCTGTGAGGAGGGAAGTCCTTGTATGTCCCTATAGAAAGCCCACGTCTAGTCAAGGGTAGTAAGTAAACACTGAAGGTAAAATATTTGTAAAAGAGAGTCATTATTTTAACAGAGTTTGTTAAGAACGATTTCAGGCCAAAACTTACTAGAGTGTATTCTATTTTATTCAATTAAAAATTTAAAAGTTCAGGGATATTTTTGTGTTAGAATGGGAAGATTAAAATGCCTTTGCTTTGTACTCCCATGCTTGTAAAATTCTGAGTCTATTTGATTTTAAAAAGTAGAAATTTTGAGATGTCTTACTTCTAAGATATTTATAAAAGTAAATAAAGATTTTCTTTAAAAGCATCCAAAGGTTTTAAATTTTAAAATATTTTGTTAGGATAAATAAAAAATAAATCATGGGTGGCTAGAAGGCTTTATTCACTTAGTCTTTTAATTTTTGTTGAGATCCAATGCTTACTTACCATGTTTTCCACTTCAAAAAACGACTGCAATGTATAAAATCCAGATCATTTTAAATTTCTAACCATGTAGGTTCCTTTTCAAAAACAAAATGAAATTAGGGGAAAAAAAGTGATTTTAGGAGACCAAGATGGGAGAGTTTCTTGAGGCCAGAAGTTCAAGACCAGACTGGGCAACATAGCAAGACCCCATATCTACAAAAAAATTTTTTAATTGTCAGTCATAGGAGAATATGCCTGTAGTCCCAGCTACTTGGGAGGCTGAGGCAGGAGGATCCTTTAAGTCAAGTTTAAGGCTGCAGTGGGATATGATGTCAACACTGCACTCTAGCCTGGATGACAGAGCAAAACCTCATCTCTATAAATAAATTAATAAATAGATAGATAAATAAACAAGAAAAAAAAATGGATGAACATTTCAGCTTCTTAATTCCCAAAGATTCTGAAGTCAATGAAAAATTTTCAGTTTAGGTATCTTTAAATCAATTTAATAATGAAGTAGAAAATACAGAGTAGGCACAATTTGATTTAAACAGATTAAAGTCGTGCACTTTAATAAAAATAAAATTAAAACAAAACCTGTTGGTGGGAGTGTAAATTAGTATAGCTGTTATAGAAAACCATATGGAGATCCCTCAAAAAACGAAAGAAATGGAACTACCATATGGTACAGCAGTCTCACTCTAGGGCATATGTTCTAAAGAAAGGAAATCAGTATAGAGAAGAGATATTGGCACTCCCATGTTCATTACAGTAGGATTTACAATAGCTGAGATATGGTATCAGTCTAAGTGTTCATCAACGGATGAATGGATAAAGAAAATGTGGTGTGTATACACAATGGGATATTATTAAGCCATAAAAAGAATAAAATCCTGTCATTTACAACAATATAGATGGAACTGGAGGTCATATAGTAAATGAATTAAGCCAGGAACAGAAAAACAAATATTGCATGTTCTCACTCATAGGTAAGAATTTAAAAAGTGGCTCTTGTGGAGGTAGAGAGTAAAATGGTGATTATCAGAGAATGGGGAAAGGAAACAGGAGGGAGGGATGAAGAGAAGTTGGTTAAGGGGTACAAAAATACATTTAGATAGAAGGAATAAACTTAAATATTCTGCAGAACAGTAGGGAAATTATAGTTAACAATTTATTATGTATATCAAAACAGCCAGAAAGGAAGATTTGTAGTTTTCCCAGCATAGGAAAAAGATAAATGTTTGATGTGACTAATATCCCACTTACCCAGATATATATATATATATATATATATGCACAATATTATGTGTACAACTATTATATATACATACAAATACATAAATTAATTAAAAAGCTATGCATTCTATCAGCCCTGAATTTAGGAAATGGTTTTAACTCTATCACATTAGATGAATTCAGTCATTAGTACAATAGCTTATTGTAGAAGCAAACAGATATAATTATTGCTTATTTTGCCAATTAAATAAATTAGAATTCTTCAATTAAAATACAAAATGTCAGAAATTTGATTATGTTTCACTAAATCATACTATTTTAAATATTTTAGATGCCATCAGGGTGAGTACATTTGAAAATTCAATTATGGACTGGGGAAAAGTATCCATTTTGCTTAAAGAAAACTAACAATGTTCATGGTGATTTTTAAAAAACAAAACGAATTTTAATTACACTCTACAGTATTGTTACTTATAATCACCATCAGATGACCAAAACTTGAAATTTGCTAAGAGAGTAGATCTTAAGCGTTCTCCTCACAAAAACAAGGAAAAAGTGTGTGTCCTTCCTTGCCTTATTTTGATTTTAAAAAGCCTTGGGTGAGCCTAACAGTAATAGTGTTTAGTGAAACACATGTGATGTTAATTTCAATAATTTCCTTCTAAATCTTTAAGTAAGAGCAGTAAACGTTATATTAGTAACGCTTGTATAATGAAAACTCCCACAGCTAATGGTTTTATGGTAGCTATGTGAGGTAATGAATATGTTAATTAACTTGATTATAACAATGATTTCAAAATGTGTACGTATATCAAGATATCAATTGTATACCTTCAATAGGTATAATTTTTGTTTGTAAATTATACCTCAATAAAGCTGGGAAAAAAAGTTTTTTTAAAAACAATGACCTTGAGAAAATTCACACAGAAGAAGGGGATTTATTGCAAGGCTAATGTAAATAGAATGAAACAAATTTCTCACCTGGGAAAAGTATAGGCAAAAGGATCTATTTACAGTTATGTGTTGCTTAGTGAAGAAGATACGTTGTGAGAAATGTGTCCTCAGCCGATTTCATCTTTATACTTAGACAAATCTAGATGGTGTAGCCTACTATGCACCCACACTGTAGGGCACAGCCTACTACTCTGAGCCACAAACCTATTAGGCAGTATGTTACTGTACTGAATACTGTGGGCAATTGTTACACAATGGTAAATGTTTATGTATGTAAACATAGGAAAGCTACAGTAAAAATACAGTATTGTAGTCTTATAGGACCACTTTTATATGTGGCCAAGAGTTGACTGAAATGTTGCTATGTGGGCTGTGGCTATACTCACAATTTTTACAACTCAGCCTCATCCTATGCATGGTGAAAAGCACCAGGTACTAATCACGGGTAGTCTCGAATTTAAGAGTATTTCATGGTTCAAGACCCAGACAAACTGTAACACTGGAATGAGGCAAGCATCACTCCTCTTTTGTATGATCTCAGAGAATCCCACGTGTATACATTGCTAGTTGGGGCTGAAGACATAACCCACGTAGTATGTCCTTCCTTGCCTTATTTTGTTTTTAAAAAGCCTTGGGTAAGCCGACCAGTAATATTGTTTGGTGAGACACATAAGATATTAATTTCAGTATTTTCCTTCTAAATCTTTAAGTAAGGGCAGTAAAAATTATATGAGTAATACCTATAAAATGAAAACTCCCACAGCTAATGGTTTTAACCTCAGAAAAAAACTATGGTCAGTGAAACTCAGTAAGCAGGATTATGGTATGTTGTTTTAAAATAGGCACATAGATTCAAATTGCTCAACATTTGAGTACGGCAGTTACTAAAATACTAACAATAATGGTTATATGGTTGAAATATATTTATATGCCACTTTAAACTTGACATTTTTTATATACATTTATAAAAATATAGAATATATGATTGACATACATTATTAAACTCTAAATCAATTATCAGTTTCATTCTTTCCAAATAAAATTCTGCACAGCTTATCCTATAAATGCTAAGCAACTGTCTTCCACAATATTCTCAAATGCCCTAACAGAAGAGACTTCCTGGAACCAAGAAAAAATAGGAAAAAAAAAATGAATTGTCTTAAAAGCTACTAGTCCTTTTCTTGATTCAAAGTTTTGATATTGAGATAGAGCCAGAAGTTACATGGATAACAGTCATTTGTTAAGACTTAAGCGTTATTTATCTAGTTGAAAATAACTAAGAGTAGTCCAACAAAAGGAGAGACTGGGAATTCAGAGTTGGTGTTTGGAAAGTAAGAAAGGGCAATACAAGGGGTATTGTCAATCACCCTGGTGAGTAGGGCATTAATGTCCTAACTCAATTTAATCTCTGCCTAAAAGGCTTAGCAGTTTGCACCATTTTCAAATTGTGCCACCTCTAGGTTTTATGACACCGTGTTTGTGTGTGTGTGTGTGTGTGCGTGTGTTGTGTTACATGTTCATTAAGCAGCTTTTAAATCAAATTTAAATAGTACAAGAAAATATATATTTTAGAAAGCTTAAAAGCCTCTATAGATAAAATGTTCACTAGAAATGGAGTGTTAATATCAGAATGGACACAGTGAATTAAATGTACCTAACATGTATACACATATACACATGCATAGAGTTGAAGTATCACTCCCAAAAGGGATGCACCCACGTTTATGAATGATCCACTTGGAGACCATTTCAAGAGAAAGTCATAAGCATAGCAGCCCAACTCTAAGCTGACAACAGCTTGAACCCTGCATCATGTTTATGAACACCTGCAACTTATATCACACGTACTTTCATTTGAAACATGCTGCTAAATCTGTAAAATTATTTATAGTGTGGTCCCATGCTCTGCTACACGATGACCACACCTTTGATCTCGGTCTATGTGGAGCATGTATTCACGTGCGCAGGGGCAGTTGTAAATACAATGCTAATACTATAAGGGTATTGAATTTCCCTTAAATTTCCAACTGAAATCAGAGGGTTTATCTGCCTTACATTGCCCATTTATTATACTTCCAATCTGAAGTGTCAAGGTAATCTACTAAAGGTAATTGCTTAAGAACCAAGACCATACGTTTCCATTAAAACGAAAAACAAAAATGATTTTCTTTTTCTCTTTGTTAAAGAAAATTAGCTGATGCTAATAAAATCTCTTTGTATTTTTGGCCTTTTGTCCCCGTCCCAGTAACTGTAATTCATAGTTGTTTATCGTTCGCAACTGATGAAGCAGGAAAGTGTGGAGAAAAAGGGGAACTTGGCCCCAAGTGCACTACGTTTATTCTCACCAGATAAAATGAAGCAATAAAGAGACAGGACAGCAAAATGGAAAATTAATGAATGTCTCCATGGAATAGTATAACACATTATCCCTAGAAGAGTGTTTTCTGGTTTTGTATTGTACCTTCTACTACATTCTTTTTTATGCTCTAATCATTGCTCCTCCTCCACAGTCTTCCATCTTCAAAGACAAACCTGACCAACTTCATCCTTTATAATCCTCCTGGCCTCAACCTAGATTCTAAGAGAGGCATCTTACCAGCATCCCTGTCTGCATTCCTCCCTTCCTCCAGCCCACATGTCATATTGTAAAGAAGGATTCTTGTGCCATTCCACTGTTCAAAAAATTTCATGTAATGGGTGCCATTGCCCTTAAAGCGCAAATCAAATATCTTAGAACTGAGTTTCTGACTAGGCTGCGGGAAAGCCGGGGAAGATTATAAAGACTCTGACTTAGATGTGTGTCCAATAATGCTATAGGAAGATGATACTTCTTTCCCTCTCCCATCTAGTCAGACCTCATAAGCCTTTGGATAGCCTTGTTACTTAAATGATGGTTCATGAACCAGCAGCAGTATTATCTGGGGGCTTCATAGACAAGAATCTTAGGGCCCACCTAAGACCTACTGAATCAATATCTGCATTTTTAACAAAGCCCACCTGTGCTTTCTGTGTCCATGTGTACATAATCTCCATTACGCACATTGAAGTTCAAGAAGGACCGCATTAGGGGAAAGATTTCTAATTTCCTCTATAACCTTGGGCCATCACTCTGCTGGTTTCTTAACTGTATACAGAGCCAACTGACCTGATTATCTGCATCTGTAAATCATTTCTCCTGAATTATGTACTAGGTGAATTTCATCAAACTCACTTTTCAACTGGATCCCTGGCCAGGAATCATCAATTTTGCATGTAACTTTCAGTAGATAAAAGTGAAAACTGTTTATATGAAGCAGCTGATAATATAAGAATACTCGTTATTTTCCTAACAAAAAGTAAGTGGAACTTGTTTAAGACAGAGAATATGCCAGAACATTGTGAATTGTGAATAGCATGTGGGTACACAATGGCTCCTCAATCAGTGACAGAAGAGGTGGATGAGCCATTGCCAACCAGCATCCTAATTCTCTCCAAGGCAACACTGAGCCCTGTCCTCCCTGTGACAATAATAATTATCTCTGCATTTGTTTTCTCTCTCCTTGACAGAAGTAGAGGGAGAAGCTCGTTTTCAATTTTCATTTATCCAACTGTGTTTTGAGCCTTTCTTGACATGGTATCTAAAGCAACATGAGAGATACCAGAAAGTCTCATGTTCCTTAGAGTTGACAGAGACATAGGCTACCACCACATTCAAGAGACAATGTTCTGACCCCGTCCTCTCCTTCTAGCTTTATTCACCACTATTCCTTAACAGCAACAGCACCGGTTTCCACATCCCATATTATTGATTGCGACTGAAATTCCCTTTCTGATTACTTTGTTTAAATTATTCACATAATTTAAGGCCCAAAGCCAGAAAATCTCTATATAATCAATGGCAAAAAAAAAAAAAAAAAAAAAAAATCCCTCCATAGTCCTACAGTACTACTTTCATATGATTTGGGACATTTATGAGATTACACTGCTAATAGTAGGAAACTCTGTTCCTAGACTGCAGTTGTGATTTTGTTTGTTCGGTTTGAGTTTAAGTCTTGCTTTGTTTTTCTTTGCTTAGAGAACATGCCTTATACCCATTTTGAATTCATCAGAACAAATAGTACTGACTTGACTTCAATAATTGTTTAATATCTATTAGTTTTATGGGCCTGCAATTTGAACTTTGCCATTTTATAAATTCTTAGTTCATTTTTTTCTTTTTTACCAGTTGAACCAGAGTATTGTGTTTGAAATACGCTGTCCTTCATTACAGAAACACCAGTTATAAAATTTCTGAAAAGTTATTACAGATATTTTACATTCCTTATAGAGAAAATATATACATAAATTTTATTTTAATAAAAATTCTAACATCAAATTTCAAGATGTTAAACCTTAGCATTAAATTTGTGGCATAAGCAGCATTCTACTAACTTTGAGTTTAGAATTTTGATAATTTAACAAGTCCTACAAGAAAATTTTACATTCTGCTCCAACTACCTTATATAATCAGAGTAAATTTTAATTTTCCTGTGTCATTGGACAAACCAATGCAGCCTAGTAAGACCCCAGAGTTTTGGTGCAGTAAGTTATGTATCTTATATTTGAAAAAAAACTCAGGGCTGATTTTCATTGAGCAGTTCAGACATTATAACGCCAAGTATTCTTTGTGGTAAGAATTATATTATAGTCTTTCTAGAATTTTCTTAAGTTTTCTATTTAAAATAAATACTTCAAATAACCACTGATAAACTGTACCAATAAAATTTTTAGTATGTTTGTTTCAAATTGCACAAAAAGGGTCATGTATTTAGAAGCCATATGTATCAAGTCATAAGGAAAGCTCTTAGCTGTATTGTGAGAAAAATAAAATGGAATCAAGACAGATATATACTTATTCCAGGAGAATTATATAAGATATACAATTTAAAATCGGAATTATAAGGCAGGCTTTCTTCATTTCCACAGCTATAGGTAATTAGCATTGTACCACAAAGAGAGGGGAAAATGCTTATTTTCTCTCTCATTGCTACATATGTTTCATATTTATACCTTCACTGATTTAATTATCCTTTAACACTTGAAATTAATTTTTTTCTATTTCAAAAAATTCTACTCACAACAAATTTTCTGAATAGTAGCACATTTATATAAGGAAATGCCCTTATCAATTTGTTGAAACTATCAAACTTTTCTTTGTCAAAAGACTATAAAAAATTACCATTCATCTTCTAAAGAAAAAACAGGATAATTGCATTGTAGACTACCCACAGAAAATGTCCTCAACATCATGCTTAAATATAATATTGAAAAACAAAGCGGAATCCCCTAAGTAATCTCCTCTATTATAAAATAAGAACATTTCTGAAAGGGATTCATTTTAGATGCCAGGTTTTGACAGGAGCAAAAATGAAAGTAAATTTTATTTTCAGTTTATTCTTTTTTCTTAATAAATGTTTTTTAAGATACATGACATGATGTCATGAAATACAAATATATGGTAAAAAGAAAAAATGCTACTATAGTAACTCAAATTAACATATTCATTATCTCACATTGTTATCCAATTTTTGTTTGTTTTCAGGTCAAAAGCAGCTAAAATCTATTCATTTCACATGAATCTCAAATACAGTACAATTTTATTTCCTATAGCACCCATGTATACTTGGTCTTTAGACTTGGTCATCGTATATTTCTGTTACTTTGATCCTCTGACCTACATCGCCTCATTCTTAAGCAAGCCACACCCACCATATTTAATTATGAAAGAACCAGCAGGGACCTGTAGAACTGTTATCTCTTTAGCCCAAAGAGCAGTCTGTCTTTTACAATAAATTAGAAAGAAATGACAAAATTAAAATTGTAATTTTAAATAAAATTTTAGCTAGATTTTTATTGGTTTTTTCCCCAAACAATTCATTATATAAAATTTAGAGAAAAAGAATTTTAGGTGTCATTTTTTTTTTTTTTTGAAAGAAAGGAAAAGAGAGGAAAGAAAGTGAGAGTGAAAGAAAGAAAAAAAAAAAGAATGTACGAGAGAAAGAAAGAGGAAGAAAAAGAGGGAGAGAGAACAGGATTCTTGTTCTACTGCCCAGGC